>JACXGM010016893.1:0-19929 GCA_016801145.1 Umbra pygmaea
TTCACACTTTTTACTTAGTGATAACTCAAAAAACAAAGAAAGAAAAATAGCTTTTATTAGCTAACATTAACTGCTGAACAGGACCCATGAGCGAATCATCATTTTAACGCGACTTTACATCACCAATCATTCGGCTAGAATTGCTTAACCTTAACTTGCCGTTTATTCAGGAATTGTTCAATTTTGATAACTGTTGCCCACATTTCCCCCAAGATCAGATATCAAGCATCAGGGGGAAAGTAATGACTACTTGTTTTTTTATAACCTTACAGCAGTCACAGACATTCTACTCAGAAAAATTGTTTCATGTCAACTCACTTTTATAACATTTCATGTACACAACAATCACATAGTAATAACTACTCAAATAAACTTTGATAGTTTTATTTAAAATATATTGTTGTGTATATACTGACTTATTATTAAGTATTAAGTAAAGGCTAGGTATATTTATACTTTTTAAGATTAAACGGATAAAATCAACTAAATCTAAACTATTTAAAGTATTTTAAACCTACATGGTCGGCGTAGCACTTTTTACAGTGTAGAAAGAGAGAACAAAAATCAGAATTGTTTCGGCCATCCAGGACCGGAGTTGATGAACCCTGGGCTAGGGAGACAGGCATGTAGGGGGAGACAGAAAGGGCCTAGACAGCGGCCGACCCGGGGCTCGAACTCCCATTGTGGGTCAAATTCACAAGTTTAGACTGCTATACCAAGTTTTGGCACACTGTCTTTATTTATTCATCTGTTCACTAACTTTGTCTTTTTCTTTCCCTGGCTGTTCTCTCTGTCTCTCCCTCTTCTTTTTCTCCTCTTTCTCTCTCTTCTATATGTATATCAATTTGTATACTACTCTGTCTGTTGGTCTCTCTTGGCCTTGTATAACTCTTTAACCTTCAGGATCAATTCATGTTTTTCATTGTTTTAAGTTTCATTTTATTCATTACACACATTACAAGTTATGTCTCAATCAAATTGAATTACGATGAATGTAATCATCCATTTATTGCAGCATGGTCTTTTTAAGGTAATTCAACAGTTATTTTCTAGGGGACTGGCCTTTAGGTTGATGCCATTGGCCAACCCACGCAAGTAAATGTCATTCCTGTTTACCATGATATATTTTGTATACTAAACATTTTAATTGAATATTGTGGTACATGAAATATCCTAATAAAAAAATCCATATCATCAATTTTCATGATGTATCTGGTTCTTGAGAAACTCATAAACCTGAGTACTGTAAGGCTCATTAAAGTTACACAAGTGTCACTGTCCTCTCTTCGCATTAGATAACAATATAACAGATGAAACAACATTACAACTTTTGCCAAAAATAAAACTCTAAATGCCGTACTCTTACTAAGTCATGCCTCCAGTCTTTTTTCTCACTTGCTTGGCCATATATCTCAATAACCCAGCATCAATATCGCAGATTCAATAACCCAGCATCCAGCATCAATAACGCAGCATCAATAAGAACAAAGCCAAAATAAGTGACCGACTGCCTGTAACCCATCAGATGGGTCACACAAACAACCTGAGTGTGAGCGTTGAATAACTTTGATCCAGTTAGTAAGGCTGCAGATGGAAGCACATTGTGGTCCACCTCATCGATTCAGTTACATATTTTCATCTCAGATTATGGACATCTTTTCACACCAGGCCCTTAGCAAAAAAGGGTGAATGTACCCAAAAGGCTCCCGAGCATATAAAAGGCCGTTCCAGAAGAGATAGGGTGACAAACACACATGGGCTGCCCGCGATAATGACCCATCTCTTGGCAGACAAAAGCGCTGTGACTGGCCCCTCATTCCCTGCTCCAGGGCAGGCCAGACTGATAAGGGCAGCCAGGCAGTATGCCTGCCATAATATATGCTGCTGCTGCCCCACCTTCCTCGACTGGCAGGAACCCACAGTGTCAATGGGGTGCACTTTTTTATTATAGGCTTTTATTATAGGAAGTGCATTGTTTATTACTTTTTCGACACTGAAGGCTCCGTTGTCCAAGTGTGAGACCTTACTAGAGCAGTTTGACGTTTTCCAAAGCAAATGATTAATGCTGTTCTTAAACTGTGTAGTGTGTACTGTTTGTATGTACGATGGGATAGGGGGTAAGAAAAGTGAGGGAGAGACTGAGAAACAAAGATAACAAAAGACAGAGGAAACAGAGAAAGAAGGATGAGAGAGTGAGAGACAGAGAGACCCAGAGAGAGAGACCCAGAGAGAGAGGCCCAGAGAGAGACCCAGAGAGAGAGACCCAGAGAGAGAGGCCCAGAGAGAGACCCAGAGAGAGAGACCCAGAGAGAGAGGCCCAGAGAGAGACCCAGAGAGAGAGACCCAGAGAGAGAGGCCCAGAGAGAGAGGCCCAGAGAGAGAGGCCCAGAGAGAGACCCAGAGACCCAGAAAGAGGCCCAGAGAGAGACCCAGAGAGAGACCCAGAGAGAGGCCCAGAGAGAGACCCAGAGACCCAGAGAGCGAGAGAGCGAGATAGAGGTGGTTTGTGTATGTGTGTACAAAGTTGTTGGGATGGAGGAAAACAATGATGGATGGCGCTAATAGCTAATAGCTTTTGGATGTGGGAAGGAGGGGAGCTAGGACAAAAAATTACAGAGAATGCAGAGCTGGGTCCTCTGTAGACTTCCACACAGCAGACAACCAATTTTAAATAATTCTGAATTTCCTTTAAATTTTTAATTTTCCCTTTTTAAAGCTACCACCCACATGGATAGAGTGCAGTGCCATTAAGATAAAAAATATCAAAAAATGTATTTCTGTTCAAACTACACTGGCACACAAACTATAACACAAAAACAGAACACAATCAGCACAGCTCACAGGGAGGAAACAGTGAAATGCTATTATAGTTTTGCATATCATGCCAGTTGGACTGCTGCCCTGTATAAATTATAATACCATGTCTTGGGTCGCCAGTGTGGTCATGAGTATAGACCTCAGCCACGGTTGAGCCAGAAGTCTGTGACTGCCTCCAGTGTCCCTGCCCACATACTAAACTGTAACATTTGACTATCCTTTAATTAGAAGTGACACTGCATCCGCAACAAACTCCACCAAGGTTTCCAAGCGGTCAGATGTGTTGACCGCCTTATGCCAGGTTGTCCATCCGCTCAAGAAACTCTGCCAGGATCATGCCTGGGACTTCCTGTGTAGATAAAAAAATGTGTTTGTGTGTGTGAATGTGGAGCACAGCTGTCACAGCATTCTGCTGGCGGTCAAGTCCGGCGGTTGCTGTGGCCAATTGCTTAGACCTTGTGGTAAGGTTCTTCCAATCGGCTCAGGCTTCACGCGCCATTGAGCCAATCAGCTTGGACTTCATGAATGGATGGGCTTTGGCCCTATTTTTCAAAGCTGGAGCGTGTTGACTAAGACCAGTTAGGATCCTTTGAGGCCTCTGCCACTTCAGTCGAATCACTTCCAATCTGCTTTTGTCTTATCAGTGATGGGCAGTAGGACAAACATACACAGACACAAACACAAAACTACCACAAAAACACAGGCATGTGCTGTATGAATGCACACACATGCAAATGAAGTGTGCACACTAAACGAGCAGATATAATATTAAACTTAAATATAATATATTAAGTATGTCTATGATAAATATAGTTTGAGAATATTGAAAATAAATAATATACTAAATAATATACTTAAATATAATATATTAAGTATGTCTATGATAAATATAGTTTGAGAATATTGAAAATAATTTAAATTGGGCACTTTATTAACTTAAAGGACAATTCCAGTATAAATAAAACATTTAAAATATAGCCTAGACTAATTAACTTCATGTCCAGTGCTGTCCCTGCATTTAAAAAAAAAGCAGAGTACAGTTCGTTTGCTTCTGTATCGGATTTTACACGAAATACCACAATGTCCATAATTCAATCCAAATTTTGCTCCTGCAACACTGCGAGTCGCTTTAGTGGAGTCAAATTTAGCATAAAAGCCTTGGCTACTAGCTAGAAATTATACATGCAATTTGAAACATTTACTATGAGTCATAATATTGTCCCAGTGCTATAAGCCCTACAACACTTCATTAGGTATAGATTTAGCAAGAATCTGCAAATGATTATTCTAAATTTTTTCTTACAAGTATTTACACAATCACCGATAGCTACATTGAAGCTAATGATGCTAACTCCACTCTAGATAGGCCCGGGGCTGGCTGGAAGGAAACCAAAGACAATGTACTAGTTAGCCACTGAACCATTGCCCTAACTTGTCTTCCGTTCATTATTTCCAAACAATTGCACCAATAAGTATAGAACCACCCTGGCTTTAAATAGAACAGAGTCAGCTCCTTACATGTGATACTTTGGTCCATTTGATCGTTGAAACTCAAATGATCTACCAAACACATGTAATAATCTACTTGGCAGGAGATGGTTGAAAGCAAAAACCTTTCTTTGCCCCAATGTTGAAGAGCCTCGGTTCATGTGTGCGTCAAAACTGCTCTAACAAACAGTACGAATATTCATAGTCAGAGTAGGCAGTTTTATGATCTCCTCCCCTGTAGTATCATTCACTTGTCACTGATGTCACTGACGAGTGAACTCATAAAATATATGAAAGTTTATTTTTTATCATTACATTATGGAAAATAATGAACTTTATCACAATATGCTAATTTCTTGAGAAGGACCTGTATATATTTTTTTTTATATTTTCAGGTGTTTTAACCTTTTTGTTATTGATAGGACAGTGGGGAGCAGACACTAGGAAGACATGCATGTAGGGGGTGATGTTGAGGAAGGGCACAGACAGTCGACCGAGGCAGGTCTCAAACCCTCATCACTACGGTGCATGTTGTCTGGATTTGTGAGAGTATTGCTACTCCAAAATGTGGCACCACACATCACATACTACAGTATAATGTATAGTATCATGTCATTGTGTTAAAGTTCAGTGTTAGTATATTCATATTATTGTAGCATCCCACTGAACAGGCAATAGGTTTGTTTCACAATTATCCTTTTATTTAGAAATAGCACAGGTTACTATAGGCCGTAACTACGCCTGGGAGTAACAACTACCTTCACTCTATAGGTTGGCAGACAACAAACACTGCATCGTGCAAACTCGTGTTCTGCCCAAAAGAAAGAGAACAATGCAAACATGTACCTTAATACAGAACGTGGGCCGCCCACTCCCCAACCCACCAACCAAAACAACCCTAAACCCTAACAGGAAGAAACCCCCCGAGTGTCACATTAAACTATGCCCTGACTACACACACAGTCAGTCAAGGTCGCTACAGTACACTGATAACCACAAAATTGATTTACTATATCTATGTATAATAAAATGACATTTATTGTAAACTGAAATATTGGGGGAAAAGCATTTAAAATAACATTATCGTCGTTATCCTTGTTGAAGTCACTGAGCTAGTCAAACAACTTTTGATTTCTGGATGGATTGATGAGATCCATCCAGAAATGCTCAAAGCTCTGGGTGTGGAGGGGCTGTCTTGGATGACATGCCTCTTCAACATTGCGTGGAAGTCTAGGGCAGTGCCAAAGGAGTGGCAGACTGGGGTGGTGGTTCCTCTGTTCAAAAAGGGGGACCAGAATGTGTGTGCCAATTACAGGGGTATCACACTTCTCAGTCTCCCTGGTAAAGTCTACTCCAAGGTGCTGGAAATTAGGGTTCGGTCAATAGTCGAATACTCTCGCAAGGATCCTGGATGGGGCCTGGGAGTTTGTGCATCCGGTTTACATGCATTTTGGGGATCTGGAAAAGGCGTATGACCGGGTCCCCCGGGAGATACTGTGGGAGGTGCTGCGGGAGTATGGGGTGAGCGGGTCCCTTCCTAGGGCCATCCAATCTCTGGATGTCCAAAGTGAGAGCTGCTTCCGGGTTCTTGGCAGTAAGTTAGACTCGTTTCAGGTGAGGGTTGGCCTCCGCCAGGGCTGCGCATTGTCACCAATCCTGTTTGTAGTATTTATAGACAGGATATCGAGGCGTAGTCGGGGTGGGGATGGGTTGCAGTGGGCTGGGGATCTCATTGCTGCCTTTTGCTCAGCAGGGAAACGATGGAATGCCTACTCCAGGTAAGGAATGAGTCCTTACCAGGTTTATTATAATTTTGTGTTTTTAAATTAATTTTCTATTTCTATTAGTTTTGAAAGTCAACTTTATATTTCAGTGTAGTTTCAGTTAGTTTCAAAACATTTCTAGCTAGTTTCTATTTTTCAATTATGTCTATTTTATTTTTATATAGCTTAGTTTCAGTTTCAGTTGTTTCAGTGTTTTTAAAGCATCTACAACACTCATTGTCAGCAGCCAATATATGGTATCATAAGCCTACCTGTAGGCTTTATGCAGCCGAGTTTTTAAGATCCTCATAAATTAAAGTAAATGGACAGGGTGCTTGTTGTCACACCTTTCTTTCTCACACATCCTAATAAAGTCCATGTAACATTATTTAGTCTCCATATGTATGGGACCAATATGATACATTAAACATCTAGTTCCTATTATTGTTTTGTAAAGATGTTTCCATAGTATATTACTGAGCACAGATTGTAAAGGCTAATTTAAACATATTCATACTCAGTTTGAATCAGACAAAAACCACAGAAAAGAAACCTGATATTTGCTATTCACTTGAAATCCACGTTGATATTTGCACACCTGTATTTGCACTCCAACACTGTATATAAAAATCAGGTTGCATGTGAATTACCTTGTAGATTTATCATGCTGAATTAAAGAACGAAAAAAACTAAAACTGAAGATATTTCACCACTGATTTTATTTTATTTTAATTAGTTTCATACCTAACTTTACTAGTTTCAGGTTTTGTCATTTTTCACAAATCTATTGTAACTTATTATATTTCAGTTAAACGTGCAATATGTAATTTTTGGCCGCCAGGGGGCTCTCAATCAAAACAATAGCAAAAGATGTACTTGGATGACGTCGGGAGGTTGCGTGGGATCATGGGTTTTGTTATCTTCGTCAATGACAACCTTCCAATCTAGCATCTCCGGCAGAAAAAATGTTCACTGACGAAGTAATATATTGTTAAAAAATTATAACTTTATTCACGTTATGTTTGGCGGCCCCCTGGATCTTACAACAACTAGAGCAGTCACAGGTTATATGACGCCATTTACGGGCGACAAAATGAAACGTCCCGTGTCTTCGAATTATATTACGAATTTCTCTGGATTTGAAAGTTAGTGGAAACATTTAGGATAATGTAAGTACACAACTAAGAAATATATATAATATATGTATAGTGATGTTTGCTTTTAATGCAAAGTGTGTATTTTGTTATTGTTTTGATTGATATTACATATTGTACCTTTAACGATAATGTTTTTTAATTGACCGTTTCAGTCTTAGTTTTAGTTAACTATAATAACCTTTGTCCTCACCCCAAGTGAAGGAGTTCAAATACTTTGGGGTCTTGTTAGCGAGTGAGGAGACAATGGAGTGGGAGATTGGTCAGAGAATCGGCACAGTGGAGGCGGTACCGTATTGCACTTAATTTATCGCACCATTGTGGCGAAAAGAGAGCTGAGCCAGAAGGCAAAGCTCTCGTTCTACAGGTCAATTTTCGTTCCCACCCTCACCTATGGTCATGAAGGCTGGGTCATGACCAAAAGTACAAGATCCAGGGAACTTGTGCAAGTAAAAAGTGTATAAATACAATCAAGTCATATTTTATGATTGCAGACCAAGGTTTATAGAATACTGAAAGAATTCTGGGTTTTGTTTAAAAAAGGCATTTTATTAACACATTCAGTCCATCATTTTTAATGGCTTTTTTAGGGTCTAAAGGGCTTGTCTGTCCACTCACTGTTGTCCCCTACAATCTAATTTAAAGGTCCAACATGTAAAATGCCAGCATTTAAAATGGGGACTGCAGTCCAAATTCAAAATACCTGAGTCGTCTCCCTCCGCCCCCTCCTCCCCAGAATCGAAACGTGACAAACATGATCAGCGCAACCATGAAAAGAAAACTGCGTTTTACTACGTCTCTGGTCATGCAGTCGTTTAGAAACATGCAGAATTGTTTGGGTAGACTCTATCGCTGTTGATCTTGTTAATTTATTTGCTGCTTCCATGGCTATAGCGTGCAGGGTTTGCATTTTTACAGGTATGCCTGTCAACCAGGTCGTGCTGTTAATGGGCAGTTGATAACAACACACAGGCCAAAACATAAACATAAATTCAATCACGGAACGTAAACTTCAAAAAGATAAAATACTGACATTAGAATTGTTGTCAAAAAAGATAGTAGTAGATAGAAGTATTTGAGCGTAACATGTTTCCTTAATATCTGATGAGGCATTGGTGTCATTTTTGGATTTATTACAGTACATAATATATATTACATATTGCACCTTTAACCAACTGAAATGTTCACTATTTCCCACCTGTAATTATACAATCCTATACAAAAAGTTGCAATTATACAAAATGTTGCTATGCTTGCTGATATTTTAAAGACATATTTTTCTCATCAAGAAGAGCCAATTAGGGTCCCACACACACACACATACACACACACACTGTAGATATCAGCTCCTACATTGCTTTATGTTGTTTTACCCATGATCTATGATGATGGGAATTTACCAAGACATTTGTATGTTACATTAATAAGACAATCATCATATGCTGTTCTCTGAGTGTGGGTTTTAGAGACCATGGACTCCTGCCCCAGGTAAACTGAGTATGAATGGGATTTCCTGCATTTGCTTGTGAGTGAGCATATGGTTGTGTTTCTGCATGTGTACAGAGTTCCAATGTGTATCTTTGCCCAGCCTGTCTGGTTGACTAATGTATGTGGTTAAGCAGTGCAGCCCGGGGTCCAGATATGAATGTATTTTTAAGTAAATACACACCCACATTCTTCAGTCCACTCAAGTGTAAGCACAAGCAAACATACTCACTGACTCTGCAGACCAAGGCCACACATTCACAAAACTACAAAATAAACACCTACATAGCCTACACACCCATAAAGACATTCTTCCACATGCTCCATTACTTGCAAACACATGCACAAGAATGGTAAAATATTGCAACTTAATATATTTACCATTTACATTTTATAGCGATTTACTGTGGTTATTGTTATTGTTTTACTGACTGGATAAATTAGAGGGAGACAGATAGGAAGAGCTTAGAAAAAATGTGGGTATATGCTGATACGAGTACCGATACAAGTACTTTTAATAACTATGACAAATGACACATTCATCAAGCTAATCTGCTATTTCTTAGATGTTGATCAGCCAATTCAAATATACAAAAGTAAATATTCCTACATATCCAGAAGAACATAATTTACATTGCAGGTCAAGAATATGTAATATTTATTACACATGTCAATAGTTTATGTTTACAGTTTACATAATTAGATAAAATTAGAGAAACACCTTTGTGAAAGCGAATGCAAAAGCTGCATGTTTGTGTTCGCATTTGCACTAAGCATTGCAGACATTTTGTGTAATATGAGAATGTCTGAAGTGACATTGTCTGTTTGAAGTGCACAGAACAATTATCATTCATTACGTAGGATTACGTAGGATTTAACAAACTATCAGTTGTATGCTTTCACTGAAGACACAAAGCAGAACTGTAGTATGTATATTCCGCTAGAAATTCAATTGTTATTAACTTTAGAGACAAATCTTTCTTTATATGCCAGTTTCTGCTGTCAAGGAAGATGAATGTCTGCCATGATTATGGCTCGTTCCGCGGCGTTCCTCCTTCCATATTCTACGGTACACCCACATTCTGTCCGGGGCATTCCTCCTGCCATATTCTACAGTACACGCACATTCCTCCTCCCTAATTTAGCCTACTCCAGGGGTAACCAACCCTGGTCCTGGAGAGCTACCACCCTGTAGGTTTTCACTCCAACCTCAAATAATGTCAACTCATTCAGCTCATCAACCAGCTAATTATTCGAAAGAGTCAGGTGTGCTAAATTAGGGTTGGAGTGAAAACAATCAGGACGGTAGCTCTCCAGGACCAGGGTTGGTGACACCTGGCCTACTCGTTTGCAAATACGGATACTGTGACATTCTGACCCAGCTAGCACAGTGGGTATGGCCCGATTCCGGCTGATATCATGTGGCCCGAATCTGGGCAGAAATCTGCAATATCACTTGCGGCTGGGATATGGCAAAAGAGCTTGAACCGAGTACAGCAGCACATGCGCTAGCTGGACCTGGGGGACGCTCGAGCAATATAGCCTAGCTGAGCTCAAGCAATACAGTCAGTCAGCTACGGAGAAAAATAGTGTACATCAATTTTCAGTTACGGTAAGTTAAATACTTGGATTCAATACAGGAAAATAGTTGTTTGGCATTTTGTTTAATACATTTACAGTATATGTGTACAACTGTGTCTACGTTATGACGTTAGCATAACAGAGTTGACTTTGGCTTACATTACACGTATTACAGTGTACAGTAACTGTAACTTATTCAATAATACTTATCTAGCTAACGTTAAAGAAAGCTAGCTAACTAGTTAACAATTCACTGAAAGCTGTGCGTGTGTTGTAAAAGTAATACTTTTTTTGTCGTCATTCTTGAGCAAGCATTTATAGTCTATTATTTCAACGGTACAGTTTTTTTATAACTATAAGGCGGTTAATACATGCATTTAAAGTAATTACATTGTCTATCTGTCAGTCTGTGGACGAGGATCCAGCCAAACCTCTGCCCAAGTTCTGAGTAAGTCTTTGCAATTAAAAAACTGGCTGTTGTTTCACTTTTAACTCTACCATTGTTTACTTTAAGTCAAAGTTCTTGCTTTCTCTGTGCTAGGCTGTTGTTCCAATCTCCATCTGCAAGACCAGACCAAATAAATGTGAGTAGAACTGCTGCTAGATTATGAACTTGCCTTACTTCCTAACCCTTCTTTATTCTATCCCTACCTATCAATGTGCTCACCCCCAAGTCTGCTCTCAGGTCTTCGGATCAATATAGGCTGCTTGCAGTCCTCTCCTTCAGCCTGCCTGGTTCTTCAAGTCAGTGATCCTAGATGCTGGTCCTGACCCAAAACTGCTCCTGGCCTCCTTATTAAATCACTGCTGCTCACATGGAGCAGCTGAGCACAAATGAACTCAACCTAACAGGGGTGTACCATACTGGCCACATCCCATAACCATGGACTACACCATTTGTTAATCCAACCGTCTTTGGAGAAGGAGATCCCTCTCTAAATCATGTCCCAAGGTTTCTTCCTTTCTTTGGAGTGTTTCCCTTGTCTTCTCTGAGGGTTTATGTCAAGATCTATTTTTATGACATACACCAATCAGCCATAGTGTTATGACCACTGACAGGTGAAGTGAATAACACTGATAATCTTGTTATCATAGCACTTCAATGGTCAATGGGTGGGATATATTTAGGCAGCAAGTTAACATTTTGTCATTAAAGTTGATGTGTTAGAAAATTGGCAAGTGTAAGGATCTGAGCGACTTTGATGGCTGGACGACTGGGTCAGAGATTCTCCAAAATTGTGGGTCTTGTTGGGTGTTCCTGGTCTGCAGTTTAAATGATCTGCTGCTAATTCGTTGGTGCCAGATATCACAGGACACCTTCAGAGTTCTAGTGGGGTCCATGTCCATCTACGAGTCAGCACTGTTTTGGTGGCAAAAGGGGACCTACACAATATTAAACAGGTAATCATAATGTTATGGCTGATCGGTGTAAATAGGCATCTGTAGAGCCCTCTGTGACATTGCTTATACAAAGGCTATATACAGTATATACAATATAAACCCTCAGATTAGACAGAGGAGGCCAGGAGCAGTTGTGGGTCAGGACCAGGACCAGCATCTAGGACCACTGACTTGAAGAACCAAGCAGGCTGAAGGAGAGGACTACAGCAGCCTATATTGATCCCAAGACCTGAGAGCAGACGTATCCCCAAACCCAAGTGGGGGTAGGGTGAGGACATGATAGGAGGGGACAGAATAAAGAAAAGTAAGGTATATAGATAGATATATTTAAGTTAAGTATGGCAAGACAATAAACATGAAGGGAGGTGATAGCTAGTGTGTTCCCCTACCGGTTAGAAAGTTAGTGCAGCCTAACTTAATACAGCTGAAATAAAAACCTCACACTATGGGTGACCATAGGACTGGCTGAAAACCTACATTTAAAGTCTAGGTTTAAATACTGAGACTGTGTCTGCCTCTGATTTAAACTGGAAGACTGTTCCAGAGGAAAGGGCTCTATATGAGAGAGCTCTGCTCGCTGCTGTGTTTCTTTTAATTCTGGGGACCACCAAATACTGAATACAGCATCCTGAGATTGTAGTGTCCTTTAGGGCTGTAACATATAAGGAGGTCTGTGAGAGGATGGTGCAAGTCCATTAAGTTTTTTTTAAGTTAATAACATTAGTTTAAAGTGAGCTCTTACCTGGACTAGATGCTAGTGAAGTGCCAGAACTAGGGTGATATGGTCAAATTATCTGGTTTTGGTTTATAATCTAGCAGCAATATTTTTATCTTTAGTTGCACTTGTAGGAAAAAGGAAAGTAAAAGGAATGTATAATAAGGCTGGGTAAAAGTATTTTTACCTTTGGTAATGGTAAATCTAAGACCATGTAAAGAGACAGATGTTCTTGTGAAACTAGAGTTAACTAATTGACAATTCTCATTGATCACTCACATTTATTTGGTGTGGTCTTGCAGATGGAGATTGGAACAACAGCCCACTACAGAGAAAGCAAGAAAGTTAAAAAATGGTAGAGTTACTAGTATGACACAACAGTCAGTTTTAAAAATGCTCAAAGACTTACTAATAAGTGGTTTAGCTGCAGAGACTCGTCCACAAACTATGACAGATAGACAATGTAATTACTTTAAAATGCATTTATAACCGGTAACTGCATTATCCTTATAAAAACACTGTACCGTTGTAAGAATAGACTATAAATGCTTGCTCAACAATGACGACCAAAAAATAATAACTTTTACAACACACAAACAGCTTCAGTCAGACACTCAGCCGGAATCGGGACAGACTCATTGTACTAGCTGGGTTATACATTATTTAGGAATATTTAACATGTAACTTTGAAATGTGTAGCTGTCTCTAACGTTAGCTAGCTAAGTAATATTGAATAAGTTATGGTTGCTGTACACTGAAATACTTGGTGTAACGTTAGCTAACGTCATAACCTAGACACAATTGTATGCATATACATTTATTAAACAAAATGCCAAACAGCAATATTCCTGTATTGAGTCCAAGTATTCAACTTACCGTAACTGAAAATTGATGTAGGCTATTTTTCTCTGTAGCTGAATGACTGTATTGCTTGATAATGTCAGCTGAACCATAGCGATCGAGTGACCCCCCCAGGTCCAGCTAGGGCATGTGCTGCTGTACTCGGCTAGAGCTCCTTTGCCATATCCCAGCCGCAAGTGATATTGCAGATTTCTGCCCAGACTCGGGCCACATGACGTCTGCCGAGTCTGACTCGTAGCCGAGTGCCCCGACACTCAGCCGGAATCGGGCCAGACCCATTGTAGCTGGGTTATACATTATTTAGGAATATTTAACATGTAACTTTGAAATGTGTATCAATAAAGATTAGAAAAACTATTACATTGTTATTTTCTTGTCATTAAAGGAAGGAAGGGGGGGTAGAATAAAAATATCTGATTTTGGCTTTGATCTGGCACATATGGCCAAGTTCTGGGTTCCCGGATCTGGGCCAGACATTTTGGGACACTCGGGCCAGATCCGGCCCGGATCAGTTTTGCTACCTGGGGAGCTTTTTAAGTTGTTCAGTCTGCCCATCGCTAGCAATGGATTCACAGAAATAACAAACAAATGTGTCCATAGGTAAATTCTGAGCAATTTTTTCATATCATCAGTAAGATTTCACATTATTCTTTGTAAACCCTAGAAATGGTTGTGTGTGAAAATTCCAGTAACTGAGCAGATTGTGAAATACTCAGACCGGTCTGTCTGGCACCAACAACCATGCCACGGTCAAAATTGCTTAAATCACCTTTCCCATTCTGACATTCAGTTTGGAGTTCAGGAGATTGTCTTGACCAGGACCACACCCCTAAATGCATTGAAGCAACTGCCATGTGATTGGTTGAGTAGATAATTGCATTAAGGAGAATTTGAACGGGTGTTCCTAATAATCATTTAGGTGATTGTACATTGGCCCTCATTTATGAAACGTGCGTATGACCTAAAACCGGCGTACGACGGGCGTACGCCAATTCCTACGCAAAGCAAGAGAATGCCAGTCCTTAGACAGCTGTGGAATCTGCTATAATCAGTCGTGTTAACACTTACAATCCACTACACACATATACAAATGTTCTGTAAATAGTTTTAAATTAAAGGTGTTGATGTGAGCCAAAGCCAATAGAAAATATATCTAAAATGGGTTCTGTAAATAGTTTTCTTTGTAATTGAAACGTTATCCAGTGAGCCAATACAAAAGAAATAGAGAAAATGTTTATATTAGATTTCTTACATTGTACAAATGTAACAAGCACAGGTGGTGTGGCGCTGTAGTTGGTGAGGTGAAGGAAGAGAGGGAGTCTGCAGGTTTTATTGTACTCCAAACAATAGAAAATATTCTCTAGGTTTTCTTGATGTTGTCATTAGTACATGAGTTGCACAATGAAGGAATATTATAAAGAAACTAAGCTCTTATCGTGGCGTAGATGGGGCTAATATACATTATGTACACCTGACTTAACCATACAAATATAACTACCTACGACCCATAACCTGGGGAAGACACAGTAGTGGTAGATACAACAAATGACATTGGAGATGGTACTTACTACACAGAGTAGTAAGTACTAAATGAAACAGGAGTCAAAACTCAGACAATGAACCGCAACCACCCTCTGGACACCTGAGCCTATAAAGACAACCATTTAACACCAACTATGTTGACTGACAAAGGTTTACAAAAGTATTCCCAAGCCCATCTCCGCCTGAGGGATCGGAGATCACACACATTCAGAAGAGGTTTTTGGCCATGCCCTTTACGCACCGAGGTTTCATCAGATTCCTTCACTCTTAGTTATATTGTGCACTAGAAGGTGAACTGCCCAAAATCCTACCAATTGGTTTTTGGGGAATGTTGTTCTCAAGTACTCATACTTTGCAGTCACGTGATTACCATGGATACCTGGAGGGCAAGAAACGCCGATAAAATGGTGACAAACAGTAGCCAGCCAGGGGAATTGCAGCCTGGATTTCCAATACTACAATCAATCAACCAAATGTTAAAATTAGATATCATGAAAGGATTAACATACTTGTGATCCATACACAGCACCTGCTGATGTTTTCATTGCTTTAAAGCTTGCAAAGTCTCTACCAGACTTGGAGTTAAGATATTTACACCCATCAAGAATCCGTCACCTTACTGTACACCGCACAAAAAATGAAAGCCTACAAAAGTACGGATACGAACTAACTTTTTTCCCACCAGTGAATGGGTTAACAACGCTGTCATGGCTGAAAAACAGGAATATATTCATAATCAAAGCAAAGGTGTTACTAGTTCGCTAACTTCCCACTAATGTTTGCTAATCTGTTCCAACTTGTGATGAAGTCTTCATCTGAAAACGTACACCTTGCCTACACTAAAATGTCCCGGTTTACATCAACCACTATGAAATTGTCCCGGTTCTCAGCAATAACATAGCCAACATGGTCTTATTATAGCCCGATCATTAACTAAACCCCATGTAGAAAGACTAATGAAGTGTGTGTGTGTGTGTGTGTGCGCGCGCGCATGTCAGTCACTACTCTATCAACTTAGATTACATTTGTGTGTGCGTGTTGTTTGTTAGAATAAGCACACTGGTAACACTTTACCGTAACGGTACATGAATTATCATTAATTCATGCATGAATGAATTGATGTATGTATTATTATTACTATCTGGCATGTCGTTTTCACCTTAAAACACCAAATTTCGTATGGTAAAACTGGCGACGTCACTTAGCTTACTAGGTTTCGAAGCTAGGAGAACAATGTTCTTGCCCGCCTGCCAGTAGTTGTGATGTCACGTGCAAAGTATGAATTGGAGTATCCGCTGAAGCATCTGTTGGCAGCTCTTGAAAGACTAAGCCTGTTTTGGATTGCCTCAACTCTTTCACGTCACCTTCTTATTTCAACTTGTTACTTCGCTATTAGTCCTAAATTGCCCCTGTCCCACATACTTGGGAACATTTTGCATGTATTAATTTCAAAATAAACATTTACCTTCAACAAACTATGCAGTTGATTAGGTAAAACATAAAACACATTATTTTAAATAACGTTTTTTTGTTTAAATACAAGTCAACATACATTTACAAATCACTCCTCTTTGTTTTTAATACAATTTCCTTACTGTCCCAATTTTCTCAGAATTGGGGTGTATTTCATTATTGTGATGTGGATGATATCCATACATACATTTATTATGAATCCAAATTCCCTAGTGAAATTAAGGTGATTCTGAAATGGACCAATGTTACTATTCAAACATCTATCCAAAGGAAGAAATGCAACTGTAGGTAAAAAATACAAAAACATAAACACATCCAGTTATCAGTCTTTAAGCTTCTAATGTTCACCCAGAATGTGATCATTCTGACTATGAGTTAGCTGTATTGGCCGAGTTGCTCAGACAGTTTGTCAAACTTGACAAGAAACAATAATAATCAGATTTACAATTTAATAAAATTTTCTCCCAGAATGCAGTCAAACAAAGTTGATGGATTTTGTGTGTGTGTGCCTGTGCAGGTGTTTGTATGTGCATATGTGCATGTGTTCGCTCAGTAAAACAAGGTCGAATTCCAGGTCTAGGAACTTATTAAAAATGATCTGAACCCAGTCTGCTGCTTTTGATTTACGAGCTCACCCTGCCACTTGGGGTCCCTATTTTTTGGTGTCCTGGTGTAATTAATGGAATACAGAACGTGTGACTGAGATTCCTTTCTCCAGTCCTCCATCCTCCTAGCTGTGCACTCGAGGGCTGTGATTGACGACTAGCGCCCTGGCGCTGTGAGGGGGGACCTAATTGAGATGGTTTCTATGTGGTAAGCCTCTCTCTCTCTCTCTCTCTCTCTCTCTCTCTCTCTCTCACTCACTCTCACTCTCACTCTCTCTCATCTAGTTGCATGGCAAATATTGACTAAAAGACTGTTTAGTATACTTCACCATTTTGTCAGTATGATGAACTATTCATAATTACATAAACATAATCTTCAGGTATGTTAACTGGAAATGTGGAGTTGTAAATTAAATTACGTTAAGTAAACTTGACCTGTATAACTTACTATTTACAGTTCAATCAATTTGTAATGTTGTTATGTCAACTTTTAATGTAGCTGTCATGACGTAGAGGTGGTGTAGAAAGGGAGGCAGAGTGCAGGAGTAGTTGCCATGTTGTTTTAATATAGCTAGGACTTTTTCCCCATGGGTTACATGTATACATCAGCTGCACAACGATAATACCTAAGACTACTGTGCTGTAATGCCGCACAGAACGCGGGTGCTAGGTACAAAGCATACGCCTGGCTGTAACATATAAATCTAATCACAGAAGCAAACGAGCAACGACACTTAATGTGGTGAAGACGCTACTGCCCACTTACTTTCGAGAGAAACCCATGGCTGCTCTACACCCTCCTACAATGGCGACAGGAACAGATTCACATTCACATACAAATACAATGGGGATCAGAGGGAACACCTATACACAAACACTAATTGAAGACAAAGATCAGCTGGATGATAATATAATGAATTAGACACAGAACAAGACAACCAAGTGAATAATGAAATGTGTATGAATTAGAGGCTGACATTTTTTCAGGAATCTTGCCGGAATCCCGGACAGGAAATAAATCACTGCACGTGGGCGGGACCAGGGATTGTAATAACACTATGATACCCAACTTTATTCACAAATATACCATTTATTTTTATTAACTATACGTTTTAATTTTGATCTCAATTCTAGTTGATGTCTCTTTATGCTCTCCTGTTTGCTTTAGTGTGGCTGGTTAGGTGACAAGGGAGTGGGAGGGAATGGGAGTCATCCTTCTGGGATTGGGACGGGACAGGATTTCCCTCCAGTTTTTTTGTGGGAGTGAGATGGTAGTGGTTTGAAAATCCACTCCCTTGTCACCCTCTAGTTTGAATGTCCCAGTCTGGCCACAAGATGGAGCCATGCCATCCTGTGGCGAGTCCCATCCAGGTTCTGACTGTAGCTATATTTTCTTGTTTTTCTATGATATTTCCCCATTTTCCTGCCCTACCAATTCCATCTAATCTGCGTGTCTGCAGCTACGCAACTCCCTGGACAAATCTGTGGGATGGCAAAGAGGAGCGTGCACATGGTTCATCCAACCACATTTTTGCACTGCAAATTGAAAACAGAAGCCTTTAGTTGGATCATGCACTGATTACATTCACCAACTATTCTTCCGCGACTGAATCCACAGGCACCCGATCTGGACACAAGGAGTCGCTGGAGAGCAATATGTCAGGACAGATAATCTGACTTATCTAACCCAAATCCAAATATTTCAAATTCCGTTTGTGCATGATATAACTATCATTTAATACTGTATCCTAAATTGTGGATAATTAAACTATATATTATATGCTGGAGTACATTTCTGGAGTGTTAAGATTAAAAGTAAAAATAACAACAAGAACTGTACAGAACCGAAAGCCGTGACCCTAAAACTGTGATATGAACCGTGCCACCCCTAATAATGCACATATAACCATTGTTTTTAAAACCTTTTTTAAATACATTTTTATTTTTCCACATAACTTAATCTTTCTACATGCTTAAAACATCCTAAAACCGGCTTCTATTTAGAGCTCACTAAGCTAATTAAAGAATTATACACTTGGATATACACTGCTCAAAAAAATAAAGGGAACACTAAGATAACACATCCTAGATCTTATGAAATAATTTGTCTTTACATAGTTGAATGTGCTGACAACAAAATCACACAAATATTATCAATGGAAATCAAATTTATCAACCCATGGAGGTCTGGATATAGAATCAAAATGAAAATGGAAAACCACACTACAGGCTGATCCAACTTTGATGTGATGTCCTTAAAACAAGTCAAAATGAGGCTCAGTAGTGTGTGTGGCCTCCCTACGACGCCTGGGCATGCTTCTGATGAGGTGGCTGATGGTCTCCTGAGGGATGTCCTCCCAGACCTGGACTAAAGCATCCGCCAACTCCTGGACAGTCTGTGGTGCAACATGGCGTTGGTGGATGGAGCGAGACATGATGTCCCAGATATGCTCAATCGGATTCAGGTCTGGGGAACTGGCAGGCCAGTCCATAGCATCAATGCCTTTCTCTTGCACAAACTGCGGACACACTCCAGCCACATGAGGTCTAGCATTGTCTTGCATTAAGAGGAACCCAGGGCCAACGGCACCAGCATATGTTCTCACAAGGGGTCTGAGGATCTCATCTCGGTACTTAATGGCATTCAAGCTACCTCTGGCGAGCATATGGAGGGCTGTGCGGCCCCCCAAAGAAATGCCACCCCACACCATTACTGACCCACCGCCAAACCGGTCATGCTGGAGGATGTTGCATGCAGCAGAACGTTCTTCACAGTGTCTCCAGACTCTGTCACATCATTTACATGTGCTCAGTGTGCACCTGCTTTCATCTGTGAAGAGCACAGGGTGCCAGTGGCAAATTTGCCAATCTTGGTGTTCTCTGGCAAATGCCAAACGTCCTGCACGGTGTTGGGCACAACCCCCACCTGTGGACGTCGGGCCCTCATACCACCCTCATGGAGTCTGTTTCTGACCGTTTGAGTGGACACATGCACATTTTTGGCCTCCTGGAGGTCATTTTGCAGGGCTCTGGCAGTGCTCCTC
>JACXGM010016894.1:0-11113 GCA_016801145.1 Umbra pygmaea
CAATGCAAATTTGTGGGCGTGTTATTAAAATTACGATGGTTTTCAACCGTCTGATTTATCAACAGCCGCTCATTCGTACGCTGGAATTGGAGTGATACGAAAGTTTTGTAAATCACACGTGAGTCTCGTCGTAAGATGATTTCTGCGCTCAGATCTACACTGGTTTCTACGCACGTTTGATAAATGAGGGCCAATGTCTCCAACCTGTTTTTATATATATATATGACTAATTAAAACTGTAGTGTATGTAATACACACTATTATTTTGTATATTTAGTTCATTATTTTGGCCCGTATTCCGTGTTCCATCTCAACACCTGGATTTCCCCCAGGGGTTATTTTCTTAATTTTTCACTCCTTTTAACTGATCTATTCAGGTCATGTATATTTGGCTTTCATTTGACCATTTTTAAATTGAATTAGCAATAATCAGACCACATCTGAATAACACTTAACGTGGTAATGCGTATAGTTATTTGATAGTTCCAATCTAAAGAGTTAATGTTTAAATAATAGTTTAGTAGTGGCCTGACATTGCCTGATATCCTATGATTATTCACGGAATGTGAACGCATGCATTCGTGGCTGTGCGGATGTGATGGTACTTTGGGGGTGAAACTATTGAGTGAAAGCTGACATCCCTGCCTTATTCCCGGGGCGGCACTTAGGGTGACGATGCCCACATGGGAATACGAATGGTCGGAACTCGGGAACAAAGTTAAACTGGGACTTATTTCGTGAACAAAAGAAAATGTGTTGTATGTGTTCAATTGCCATGGACTTATTAAACCATTTTATCTTTATCTATACTTTTCATTTAAGTAATCACAACATTAAGTCCCTGAAAGGATCAGGATGGTTGTCAGAAATACGCTTTGAATTTAGTCTTGCCCCCCTTTGTAAAAGTTAAACTGTTGATGCAATATTTTGGGGTTCCTTGTGAGCCAGATACTTCCTAATTTTTATACGATCACCCTGTTTTTCCACAAGGACGATTGCACTTCATTGCCATTCTCTCTAAGTCAGTGGGCCTTCTCTCTTACATTTCTACACAGACACATTCTTACAGGGCAATAGTCACGCCCACGTACTTAAAGATTCTGCAATTTTAGGTGATTTTTTAGAAGTATTTAAACCTCTAGGATCTAAAGAACGCTCGGTAAGGGAATGCCTGGAATGGCTAAGAAACACCTTTGGGTTTCAAGCAAAGTACGGTATTGTGCATATAATATAGACAATATACTACACATCTGGACTATGGGGGGGCTAAAAATAGTTACGCAATTACAAACATCGCGGACTATATCTTTAATGTCACAGCATTTATTTTCCAATGGATATGATGTTTGCCAACAATTTCACTCTTTTCATTCCAATGAAAAGCAAGATGTATTTTTTCATGCAATGTTTTTGAGTATGAAAATTTGTAAAATGCTAGTATAGTACCATTTTGAAATCTCAGTACCAGTTTACCACACATCCCTAGTCAAAGGGGACTCGTCAATTCAAAGTCATAACATTTTTCTATAGAGCCTTTCCATCCAGCACAGGTCTGGTAGTAGATTGGGTTTAACTCTGAGAACAGGCCAATGGGTAATGAGTGTGTTACTTCTAATTTCCGGAAAGAATCACAAATAGAGCAAAAATAGGACCAGCCGTGTTCAACTTGGCCAGCCTCTCGCATAAACAAAACCATCCATTCGTATAAGTGAAGCAGACAGAGAAGTAAAACAAACAAATTACCCCTCTTGAACGTGCCTTCCAGTCTGGCTTAGGTGTGTTTTAAGCGTTAGTATTTGGTTGGGGTTTGTCGCAGGAGATGACCAAGGAGTCAGTGACTTTAGTTGGCCAGACAAAGTGTTCTTGGGTGGGCGGTGTTATTATTTGCTTTCCTGTCACTCAGGTCATGGACAGTAGATCGAGAACTGAACACAGCCATTCCTTATGTGAGCTCCGTAAAGGAACGTAATCATTGTGATACCCCCCTCCCTTGGTGTTCCTTCTCCACACCAGGCCAGCGTCAGAGTACTCAAGCCCGTCTGGGAGGCCCCTCAGCTGCGTGGTGGATGAGAACACGCCGGTCATGACGCCCAATGGGGCGGCCATTGGCGTTCTGCCCAGCAGTGGGAGTGACCCGCGAGCCCAGGAGAGGCGCGTCCGCTCACAGCGGCACAGGAACTACATGAGCAGGACACACCTCCACACCCCGCCTGACCTGCCCGAAGGATACGGTGAGAGACAAACGCACACATCCAGCCTGAGACATGCAGTTAGGTTGGAACTGTGCTGAGTTTGGCGGTTACAGGAAAACAAACATGCGTGACCTCCCCCTGGGCTAACATCAGACACAACTCCATGTGACCTACCTGAGGGCCCTTTAGGCTCACTGATTGTGTGTGTGTGGGGGCACTCACCCAGCATTACCTGCAACATTATATTTTTACATTGTAGTCATTTTAATAATAATGCATTTGAAAAGCACTTTTGATTATAGAATAGAATAATCTCAAAGTGCATAAAACATATATTACCGATGGATATATATAACACAGTTTATCAATTTGAAGAGTAGGCCAGCTGAAAAATATGCATCTTAATGCCTGCTTTAAGACGTGGTCCGACGGAGGAAAAGGCATGGTCACCATTGATCGCAGCTGGGCTCTCAGCAGTTTGGTGTGGCTGGACTATAGGAGGCGTGGTGGTTCATAAATGGAGAGAAAATCTAATAGGTGGGCAGGTCTGATACAATGGAGTGATTTGTAGACTAAGAGGATCATTTTAAAGTCAATTCTTTAGGCAACAAGAAGCCAATGGAGGTCAGCGAGTACAAAGGTGATGTGGGCAGATTTTCTTTACTTTTCTAAGGATCCTTGCAGCACTGTTATGTCTGAGCTTTAACTTATGAACTGAGGATGCTGGGAGACCCCAAGTACTCTATTCCCATAATCAAATCTGGAGGAAATTAATGAATGGTTGAGCTTTTCTGCATCAGGAAAGGGTAGAGAAGATCTTAGGCGATAGATGTTCTTAAGGTGAAATAATAAAGTTTCACAGACATGACTAATGTGGGCGTTAAAAGAAAAGGTAGAGTCAAGTTTGACACCCAGATTTGTGAAAACAATAGGAGAGGGAATGATGTGACCGTCTCTGGCAGGACATGTTGCAGGAGTTAGTGATATGCTGTGGGGTGCCTATCAGTATTGCTTCTGTCTTGCTGCTGTTGAGCTGGAGGAAGTTGTTCTGCATCCAGCATTCCAACACTTAATTAATCTACTTCTCTAATTCAGAGTTCTGTTGCACTAACTGTATATATACTTACATTGTTTACTCTGAAGGTGCGCACCTTGTATTTTTAATAATTTTTTGGTAAGGTTGCATCTTTTCGTTTTTATCTTGGCCAGGATGCCGTTTCAAATGAGGAGCCATTCCTGGTTAAAGGTGAAATAATAAATGTATCCATGTAGCAGGTTGACAACATGGCTTTAATCAAGCCAACTGCTACCACCATAGCCCCCACCTTCAGCTCTTCCCACAGCACTACATCCTGCTATCAGCACCAACTGAGGGTTTTCCCGTGCCCCTCCTCACCCCCTCCTCTTCCTCTCTTCTCCCATGTTTTCAAACACTTCCCAGCCCTCCGACATGTTCTGGCAGTACTGAGTGATATTCCCACGAAGGGAGGTAGTGAAAGAGACATACGAACAGGAACGGAGGGAGAAAGGGATGAAAGGAGGAGAAATGCCATTCAATCGAGGGGAACTGGTTTTCATCTGTGCGTTTTTGGCCGAGCCCACGTCTGTACTTGTCAAAGAGTCAGATGTTATTAGTATAGTTTTCTCTATACACCCTCAGTCCTCTATACATTATACATGTGGAAGGAAAATGGTGAATTATGCAGTCAGATTGAAGTACCACATGCTGGCGGTTGCTAGGCCATTGCTGTGGACTGCAGCTATTGAGATCTTAGCATTGGATCGGTTTGACTTTCACAGCCAAACCCCTGGTCATTTATCTTTTTAACTGTTGAATTGCTAGTACTCTCACCTGCCAGCCAGCTTGCTGTTGTGGTAGAACTAGATTTATTTGATATAGGGAAAGATAAAATATTTGACAATAGTCAACTGCATTGAAGCATTATTAATATGCTGTAGCAACA
This sequence comes from Umbra pygmaea, assembly GCA_016801145.1. Lineage (NCBI taxonomy): Eukaryota > Metazoa > Chordata > Actinopteri > Esociformes > Umbridae > Umbra > Umbra pygmaea. The sequence continues at coordinate 4,157 of JACXGM010016894.1, forward strand.
GACTAATTGACAACAGAACTCACAACCCATTAAGGTCACAGGGATTGATATGAACCCTTTAATGTCCTTGCTGTGAAAAAACCCATTGCGTGCTCTACCAAACGGTTGAGTCGAACATTAAAGGGTTAATTGCGTGCTCTACCAAACGGTTGAGTCGAACATTAAAGGGTTAATTGCGTGCTCTACCAAACGGTTGAGTCGAACATTAAAGGGTTAATTGCGTGCTCTACCAAACGGTTGAGTCGAACATTAAAGGGTTAATTGCGTGCTCTACCAAACGGTTGAGTCGAACATTAAAGGGTTAATGCTTGTCCGAAACAAGTAAAAATAAGTCAGACAAGTAGAATGTACAGTGGTTGAAAACCACTGGTCTAAATTATGCACATATAAAGGTTTTGAGTTATTGCATACACGTAGTCAACCATAGTGATATTCAAAGTATTCGCTATTGAAAGTACTTTCAATAGCTGGACGAAACAATTGTGACTTTCATTCAAATATGCACGAATGATGGTTGCAGAAAGATATAGAATATAGAGATATAGAATCCCTTGTTCCAAATGTTTTACCATATTTACATTCATGATTGTTGAGAATTTGAACTGCGGGGTGTGTCTGCATGGTGTAGTGGGCTGAATCGCTGCATTGCAGGAGAGTTTATGTCATGATAGTCAATGGGTCAAGCCTGACTATGGGTTCTCTGGCTTTCACCTTCAGACTGAGGCAGCCCAAGTTGGCATATCGCTGCCTGGGATTTGGGATAGATAAGCTGAATTAACTATCTTGCCACGTCGCTCTCCAGCGACCCCTTGTCTGCAGATCGGGCACCTGTGGATCTTTTGTGTAGGACTAGATGTTAATATCCCTCAGTACTCGATACTCAGTGGGATGTTCAATTGAACGATGGCAGCCTCCTTAGGTGTTTCGCTGATAGGCCCATGACACCCCCAGAGGGTTCAGCAGTGAATCCCAGCATCCCAGGTTCACTCCCTAGATGCCATCAACTCACTTGAAAGCCCAGGCGTGGTCCTTTTGATCCACAGCCACTGGCTCCCCTCTTCAGCAGCCCTGGAGAGGTCTTAAAATTCTAGCTAAAACTTGTATCATATCTTATGTCTAAATGGAGCAGTATAGGCATGTTATTAGTAACTCGCAATACATACAATATTTTAGAAATTTTGTCAAACATGTTGGTTAAGTACCGTAATCTGAGTGATGTCTGAGTGTGAACAAAATGTTAGTTTTAGGCCATGTTGTAAATGTGATGGCACTTAACATTGAATTGAATTGGTGCTTTTAAGAGCAATGAGTTGGCTGTTTCCTCTAGATGGCCAAAAATACCTCCATGAACACAAATAAAATGTACTGTTTTACAATAAATTCCCTGGTTTCTATGTGACACAGTGGGAGACATTTATTGCCTGTTTCTCAGAATTACAGACAATTGTTCATCACAATACTTGAAAAGTCTGCTTTGGACAAGTAGCTTTTGCTCCTGGACTAGTAAAACATCAGACTTCTCTGAAGGACAAGTGGCTTTTGCTCCTGGACTAGTAAAACATCAGACTTCTCTGAAGGACAAGTAGCTTTTGCTCCTGGACTAGTAAAACATCAGACTTCTCTGAAGGACAAGTAGCTTTTGCTCCTGGACTAGTAAAACATCAGACTTCTCTGAAGGACAAGTAGCTTTTGCTCCTGGACTAGTAAAACATCAGACTTCTCTGAAGGACAAGTAGCTTTTGCTCCCTGACTAGTAAAACATCAGACTTCTCTGAAGGACAAGTAGCTTTTGCTCCTGGACTAGTAAAACATCAGACTTCTCTGAAGGACAAGTGGCCAAAGAAGTTAATGTCAACACTTGAGACACTATTTTAACTACTCTAATCCTCTGGTCAAACCATGTTCAACTGTTTTCCATGTCTCAAAAAATATATTTCCATGTTCATAAGAAAATAACCTACTCTTAAAAAACAACCCAGCAGAGAAAATATCTGTAGAAGATTCCGGGCCCAGAGAAGGTCTGAGGGAAAGTATGAGGGTAGTGCTGAATGCCATAGTGTAAGGATGGCGGTGATCCATGAGTTTTGGCAGAGGTGACTCACTCTTCGCCATAGACTGACCAGTTGGGTGTGTCCACCAAAGAGATTAAGGGTGACTGGTGAGGGCACTAGGTGTAGTGTGGAACTACATGAGCTTTGATGCTGATGAAATGGGGCTCTACAGACAAAGCACCTGGTCAGCACCAGTGCACAGTACACCTACGCAGGTGTCAATGTCTACATTTAAGGCTGGTTTTACATGACAACGCTGCGAGCCTGGACATAGCACATTGTGTTGTGCTATCGACCTTACAAACTCCTGATGTGGCTACTTGCTCACTTGTGTACCAGTTGCCAAAAACATTTGAACAGTGAAAATAATTGTGTAGTTTGTTGTACATGTTCTGCTATACCACAGATTCCAACCAGTTAACATTAAGGGTTTTAATTGTCTACAGTCGTGGCCAAAAGTAGAGCATCCTGAGACCTGGGGGTTGCTTCTCAGCTAAGGGAGTGGGCTCACTCACAATTTTGCCAAAGAACACAGCGTGAATAAAGAATGGTAAAAACATATCCTCAGAGAGCAACTTCTCCCAACCATCCACGAACAGTTTGGTGACCAATACCTTTTCCAGCATGATGGAGCACCTTGTCAAGGCAAAAGTGATCTCTAAGTGACTCGTGGAGCAAAACATCAACATTTTGGGTCCATGGCCAGGATACTCCCCATACCTTAATCCCATTGAGAACTTGTGGTCGCTCCTCAAGAGGCGGGTGGACAAACAAACACCCACAAATTCTGACAAACTCCAAGCATTGATCATGCAAGAATGGACTGTCGTCTGTCAGGTTAACTGACAGCATGCCTGTGTGGATCGCAGAGGTCTTGAAAAAGATTGGTCAACAATGCAAATATTGACTCTTTGCATAAACTTAATGTAATTGTCAATAAAAGCCTTTGACACTTATGGAATGCTTGTAATTATAATTCAGTACACCATAGTACTGACATTAAAATACACTTAAGAACACTGAAGTAGCGAACTTTGTGGAGACCAATACTTGTGACATTCTCAGAACTTTTGACCACGACTGTAATATGTTTTAGATGTATACAGTACATTTGTATAGAATAAGACCACAGTCGTCTCTGTTAGCTCACCCTGTTGTGTTGCCTTACAGAGCAGCGGACCACCCAGCAGGGCCAGGTGTACTTCCTTCACACCCAGACGGGTGTCAGCACGTGGCATGACCCCCGAGTGCCCAGGTATGTTCTCAACTACCACCAATGTTCTCAGTGGTTGATCCCCCCCATCACACAGTCCATAACCAGCCTGGAAACATTTGTTTCCTCACATTACCCTCATTTTTGTTTTTATCTAATTTGCTGGAGTTTACATAAGCTTAATTGCTTTTTTAATTTTTATTAGTGAATTGATTAAAATTTATTTTCCAGTTTGGTTCTGACTAATAGCTCTAGTTAGTATTATGGTCTTTCCTTTCTTTCCTGAACTCTTTTGTACCTATCTTTAGCTGAAGACACAACGGGCCATTACTCAGTTATGTGCTAATATGCACGAGTACAGAGAATTATCTCCCCAAAAATGACTTTATAACCAAATCTTAAACTTGTTATATTGGAAGTCTAAGATTCAACCTTGCGTCATGGCCCAGGAAACTGTATTATGTTTTGAAACAGCCAGGCAAGTCGTGTGCAGACCTTAGTAATGAGCACCCGTGGACAGTTAAACCATCCTACTCAAGGGCCAGGACTGCAGATCTAGGGTCAGTTTACCCTTTTAGGTCCTAATGAACACGATAATAAGGGCAGGCCCTAGACCAGCATTCCTATTTGGACACTATGGCCCAGGTCTTGTGTTTCAACAGTAAAGAATGTGGGGGAGTGCAGGGAAAGATACGGAATCATTTGAGTCTTTTCTCAGACGTTCTCTGATCGATTCAACTCCACTCATTTCAGTTCTATGACAATCGCGTGGTTGTTAAATACTTGGAAAGTGGAACTTGCGCTTTTTGGCTTAAACAAATGTGTATGAAAATGGTGACAATGTGTTGGTAAATGAACCAATAGCTGATGAAAAAAGGTACTTGGTCTGGACACTGGTATTACTTTGGCCAGATACTACAAACCTAGAGACGCCTTATTGATAAAATAAATGTGCTTGTGTAGACCTTCTTTCAGCCAGACAACATTCAGAATTCACAACACAATGTGGTGAATAGTATCTGATGAGTAAACAGGACACAAACCACTGTTTATATAATTATTTTGGTAAAAATCTGTGTTTGGCTTCTAAGTTCTGTTGGTTTGCATGTGTTTATTGTCTCTTCCCGGGGTCCTATTTTCTTGCCCAGGGATCTGAGCAACGTCAACTGTGAGGAGCTGGGCCCTCTGCCACCCGGGTGGGAGATCCGCAACACTGCAACGGGCCGGGTGTACTTTGTGGACCACAACAACCGAACCACACAGTTCACTGATCCGCGGCTTTCTGCCAACCTCCACCTTGTTCTCAAGTGAGTTCTGACACTTCCTGCTTTTGATTTCTGGCCTGTGACCTTTGACCTAGACTGTGATATTTACTTATTCATCAGCAGTTCCAAATTTTAGGACTGACTTGTAGCTAGAGTTGTAACTAGGAGTTCTGCTTATTTTCTGGGTCGCAGTCAAATGTCACCAGGCCAAAAACACTGAGGAAGCTTTGTGCTACTGGCTGCTAGTTCATCCTGTTACGTGATAGCCTAAAGCCTATTCGTCCCTTTTAAAAAAGTGTGTTTTGTGGGTTCTCTCTTCCTTCTCCCTGTATCTCTCTTTCCTTTCTCCTACCACAGTCCAAATGGTCCCAGTCCGAACGGTGTAAGCGGCCCTAGTCCAAACATCTCCCGCGTGGCCATGGACAGCCAGAGCCAGAGCCAGAACACTAACCTGAGGTAACCCTTCACACCTACACACAAAGACAAACACACACACGTACGATGCATTCCAACAACACCCTTGACCCTACCAGTGGGTCATCCGAGCGTGTATGTTGGCCAGCGTTGATTTTCGCGCATATGTCATTCAGGTTTACTGAAGCCACACGCCCACACCCACCTCTGGCTGTACTGCACACAATCTGTGAGCGAGCTGCCTCATCTGAGCCTTGCGTGGTCCACTGCCATCATGAAAGTCCTCTGGGCTGGAGTAGAAGCTGGAGCGGCTCCATCTCTGAAGAAACTGACTGGATCTGAATCAAATGCTGCTAGGCTCCATTTTCTTTGCAGTTTGCCGGCATGCTCGCACGTGCGCAGCTGTTCAAACACCAGCCGTGTACAGTCTGCCCTACTGGAACGGTCCAGTTACCACGCTATTACCCACGCTGCTTTGTGCACATTTGGCTGGACACGCAGGGAGCCTGTGAGGGGGGACTTTTGGAAGACTGCTTAAAGACTGTCGGAACGAAGCAAATTGGAGCCTACTTTTTGTTGTTGAGTCTTTTAAGAAGAACTTGCAGGCAGACAAGTTGTAATAACAACTGCTGGCACCAGACTGCTGTTTGTGAAATCAACATCTGGTCATTCAGCCCAAACAGCATCCACATGTGTCAGACCAGCCGTCAGGCTAGCGTAGCCAGCTCACGCAGTCAACGCCGTTGGCCTTGCTAGCTCTCGTCCCGTTGCTTTATGAGGGAATGAGTTACAAGACTGCAAATGTACTTTCTATTTAGAGTCACAGTGTACACGTGAGTAATTGTAGACCGAGGATGCGGCACTGTCAACTACAGTTGGTTACATCTATAGTTCTCCCTACTGGAAGAATATTCCATGGGTTCATCGTGGTTGTCTGGTTGGGCTGTTTAGTGGTGTGCATTAGTGTGTTAGTCAGCCAGCCGTCTGCTGGAGGTGTATAAGTAGATTTAAGGAGGGATAAGCACCTGTATGCTGAACGTGTGTGTGTTCTGGTGTGTGTGTTTGTGTTAGCATCAGCTGGCACTGAGCCCAGAACAATTGTCTGTCTCCCTGGAATTTAACCCCCAGCCTGCCAGGCTGTGATTCAGCAATGCTACAAGCAGGCAACATTTATACACCATCTCCACTGCTTTGTGAAGATTTTCTTATGGCATTTTTGGCACTGGTGCAGTCACGTTCTTTTAAAGCAATGAGGCACGAGGGGGTGTGGTTATGGCTGCATAGTGCATACCGTGGCTGTTCTTGTTGTTATGCACTAGGTGACACAGAGTGCCTGGATACAGACCATGGCAATACTAGAATATTCCACAAACCCATGAGGTGCCCTATTACCATTTATAAACTGGTTACCAACGCGATTGGAACTGTGAAGTGTAAATATTTTGTCATCTACTGTGGCTCACATACAACAGCTTTCAGCCAATCAGCATTCAGGGTTGGTCCCACCCAGTTTGTGACGGGTATTATTCGTAACACAGATGTATTGTTTGACTGTTGACAGGCTTTAAGCTGGAACTATAAATAGTCTTACTGGCTGAGAACAGGCGAAGAGAGAACAGATTATGTAGCGGATAGGAGGAGAAATGGAGACGGCGCTCTCTGAAGACGACACAAGTTCTTATCTCTTTGTGTGTGTGTGTCGTCCGCTATCAACTCTAACAAACGCTTCCAAAATTCAGATCTCCCCTGGCTCCAGTAAAACCTCTGCTGGCCCGTCTCAGACAGATAAAGCTCGAATCAGAGCTAGAAAATATGTTTGGCTTGATAACTAGCCTAGCGGTGCTACTTTGGTGTGACCCGGGCCAACACCCGCAGCACATCTGTCTGCCATTAGCCCAAGGACTTCAGAAAATGTCCCTGAACATCCGGTATGACCCACTACATACTTTGATTTCTTTGTCCGTTTAGGTTTGAGTTATAGGGGCAGTGCTGATGGTTCCCTCACTGTTTTCTT
>JACXGM010016895.1:0-20123 GCA_016801145.1 Umbra pygmaea
GGTTCTCAGCAGGAAACCGATGGAGTGCCTACTCCGGGTAGGGAATGAGTCCTTACCCCAAGTGAAGGAGTTCAAATACCTTGGGGTCTTGTTCGCGAGTGAGGGAACAATGGAGCGGGAGATTGGTTGGAGAATCGGCGCAGTGGGGGCGGTATTACACTCATTATATCGCACCGTTGTGACGAAAAGAGAGCTGAGCTAGAAGGCAAAGCTCTCAATCTACCGGGCAGTTTTTGTTCCTACCCTCACCTATGGTCATGAAGGCTGGGTCATGACCGAAAGAACGAGATCCAGGGTACAAGCGGCCAAAATGGGTTTCTCGAAGGGTGGCGGGCGTCTTCCTTAGAGTTAGGGTGAGAAGCTCAGTCATCCGTGAGGAGCTCAGAGTAGAGCCGCTGCTCCTTTGCGTCGAAAGGAGCCAGTTGAGGTGGTTTGGGCATCTGGTAAGGATGCCCCCTGGGCGCCTCCCTAGGGAGGTGTTCCAGGCACGTCCAGCTGGGAGGAGGCCTCCGGGAAGTACCAGGACTAGGTGGCGGGATTATATCTCCAACCTGGCCTGGGAACGCCTCGGGATCCCCCAGTCGGAGCTGGTTAATGTGGCTCGGGAAAAAGACGTTTGGGGTCCCCTGCTGGAGCTGCTGCCCCTGCGACCCGATCTCGGATAAGCGGACAAAAATGGATGGATGGATGGACCCTTGAAAGCTACAAAATCTCTAACAGAAAGTTATTTATAGATGATTTCCATGTATTTTTACCCCTAATTCCTACTAAAACTGCCAAAATCAGACACCTCCTAACGTTGGTAGCCAGCCAATTATCTGGTACCCAGGCACTAAGCACCTCGCACTGAATGAATGCTGTCAATGGCTGAATGGCCAATAACCTCAAACAAAAGATCTTTAGCCCTGGCTGAGAATTAAATAATGTGTATCATGTCTTTAAATATTTTTTACTTTAGTCTGCAATGTAATGTAATAAGAAAAGTGACTATCATGTGTTTTAGAATTGTTGCTGATTATTTTACAACTACCACACTCTGCTTCTCATAATTCAAAATTTAGCCTAGGCTATATTCATGTTGTAGCAAAATAAATAATTCAATAAAATTTGTGATTGAATTTACAAGGAAATACTATCAAATAACACATTTGCTTTGTAGAACAATTAAACATTTGGTCTGCACATATTTGACATGATTATGACAGATCTCAGTCTGTGTCATACATTTGAACAATTGAATCAATTGAACAATTGCTCCACACACAGCAGCTCACTTTGCCGCTTCTACATTGCATTACATGAAGCCTTGATCAAACAAAATCTAGATGATAATTAGCAACTTGTATGTCAACAAGAAGTAGTCATTATATGAATGTGATAATATTCAGGTGAGCAAGGAAATATTGTTTTTTACAAGCTCAGTCATATATGGCACTATAGCTACATTAACTTAGATTTTTCATGTTTTATTCGAATCTTCAGAATGTGCAGTGTGAATTAGGGCTGCTCGATTATGGAAAAAATCATAATCACGATTATTTTATGTTGATTTTGAAAAACAGTGAAAATATTCTGACGTCAGGAGCGGGTGCTTTTTACTTTGTTGAGGGTGACCAGCAGACATATTTCGTTTGAATGTTTGGATTTGATTAGACAGCAATGTCTTTCAATTATATTTCCAAATAAGTTATTTATTATATTAAATAAATTAACACTTCTAAACATATCTTATTTTCTAGTTTGCCTGCAGGTTTTACATGTGCGCACGATCACTGTGCTTAATAAGTCTGCTGTAGAATCGCAAACAGCAGTTCAAACAAAGTACTGATTAGAAGTAACACAAAGCCTGGCTCTTCAGTCGGTAGAATAATTGTTTAAAAGTAATACATGGCTCTACACTACACCTGTGCTAATGAAACCAAGAACATGATTAACTGCTCAATTTTGTTGCTTCAGTACTGATGCGCGCAATCTAATACTAAAGAAAAATGTTTCAGTAAAGGAAACAACGCTGCAAGGACACAAATAAAATATCCTAAACAAGACTCAAATAGACAAAGCTGAAAAGCTAACTAACAAACAAAGTACCTGCGTTGCTGTGAGGTAAACTCATGGAGCTGCTGCAATCACCTGTAATATATAAAATAATGTAGCCCATAGATCAATACTCTGCCTTTGTCACCACTTCTGCACAGCATTTCTCATATAAAGCACGCAGAGCAACTCTGGTAAAGTGGTGGCGAGATGGCAAATTATAACGCTTGTCCAAAGTATGCAACAACATTCTAGAGCGGTCGTTCTCAACTGTGCTAATGGGGCACACATCTTTGGCTAAAATTATGCAACGGCATGTGTTATTTTTTTGTGCCTGCGCGCACGATGGATATGGAGTTACACTGTAAAATGCGTCTTTAATAGACGGCTGAGTTAGTTTCACTTTCGGTTTCGGGAGCGACAAAAGTGCGTGTCATTCGAACACAAGACAAAAATAGGAGTTCTTAGAAAATGCAATGTACAAAATAATCGTTTTTTCTCGATTACACTGTTTTTGTGATCGTTAGGAGCTGAAATTGAAATCGCGATCAAAATCCGATTAATTGCACAGCCCTAGTGTGAATTTTAGAATGGATGTACTTGTGTTATTTATTTGCATCTTCTCACTAAAGTAACGCTGCTGGACAGAAAAAATAGACTTAAAACAGAAAAGTGATTTATACTAGGGAGCAGAACGACAGATGAGCAAGGTGTTGCCAAATATATATATACACATTATCAATCCACTGGATTTATGAAAAAACTATTGGATGCCCAGGAAGTTATTATTATGAAAACTACATAAAAGGTACAACATCTGTAAACATCTTTACAGCGTGCTGTTAAGCAAATCGAAGCTTACTTGAACCAGAATAATTTTACGCTTCAAATCTATTTATCTCGTCAACGCAAAGTGTTGTTGAGGCAAGCAGATGCACAAAAAATGCACTAAACTTTGTCATTTAATATAAACAACTTCAATAATTATAGAACTACTGTACATAGAACAATTCAAAAATTCACACTGCACTGGCTGAAATGTTTGTTATCGTCATTGATCTCTGCTTCTCATGTACGGTAATTGAACATCTTGTATGATCAGCTACAACATTCCTTGTGTGGGGGTTCATGGAGATAAACCGGTTCACCAGCTTTATTTGAATGTCAGTGGAATTAGAAACATTCCTTGTGTGGGGGTTTGGTTTGTGCTCAGATTTTGGAAGAGGTTGTGTGAGGGGGTGGAGGAGGGGCCATAAATATACAACAATTACATTGTGGAGAATGTCGGCAAATGTGTGGAAAAAAACTGTGACAACAAATATATGTTCCTGATTAAATTTACAAAGAAATATTATCAAATAATACATTTGCTTTGTAGAGCAATTGATCTCCGCATATTTGACAGGATTACAGAAAACTATGAGCATCCAATTTTTAGACCCTACTCAAATTTAGCTTACTCCTATGTTGGCCAGAGCCCAGACCTGCTTTCACAGAAATTAAATAAGATGGCCGATAAAAAGCCAGATAAAAAAAAAGATTATGCCGTTGCTATAGCAGTGTGGACATAAACTAGGGATGCTCATTTTGGGTAATTTTCCAGACCGATAACCACAACTCGTTATCCAATTATTAACCGTTAACTAATAAGATTATAAGATTCAATTGGCTTTAAATAAAAAATTTAATTGACGAGTGTCTGTAACCTGTTAAATAAACAAACATTTTTTTTCACAGACTTGTTTTAATGTCTAAACAGCATACAGAACAGATCAACAACAGCTGCCGGGTGCACCAGCTTTGCGTATGAGTTTACTCGGGTGCAAAGTCCACACTAAACGATACGTTGAAACTAGTTAGTTTCATACTAAAGCTGTGTCGATGTTTGGTTTCACCAAACTACACTGGCTTAAAGTCCACACCGAACAAAATATTGTCGCAGAAAATTTGTTGCAGACGTTTTCACTTTCTGTTGTCAATCAAAGGAAAGTAGCCTTGATGCAATGTTTACCGAGTTGTCAAATTATAGAGTCAAAACAGTCGGTGACAATCTGGAAAAAGGTTGTTGCTTACAGGAGGCCTACTGCAAATAAGGGCTATATTTCATTAACACAAAAAAAAATGTTGATAACGCTTGCTATGCGTTATGTTACTAACTATACCTAATATCTGCCGAGCGCAGATTCCATTGAAATGACCATTACGGTCCTCTCTGAAAATAAAGTGCATGTTGTCAATCACTGTGTGTGATGTTTTTAAGGTAACATTATTTTGTCGGCTATAATACATCAGCAGCATGATGAATTATAGCCGATAAAATAATACATGCTTCCCAATACGATAGCGTTATACGTTTCTGTACATGAAAAAAAAGCACAAGTTAATATCACAGTCATCATAAATGTCCAACGCGTTGCAGACTCAAAACAGGCAGCCGGTATATTTCGCTCCTCATTACCTATATCTCCCCACCTTTCAAAACGAAGCGCCAGGCTCTGGTTGTGCGTGTCAACGCGCCACGTGATTTAACAAATATAGGCTAAATATACACGTAAAATAAAAAAACTTCTAAACCGTTTAACTGATAGTATTAATCTGTCAAATGTTTTAGTTTCGGTTAATGGTTAAACGGTCAATATGAGCATCCCTAACATAAACTGTTGAATATTTAATGGTGTGGAAAGCATTAAAAAAATAAAGGTGAGAAATGTATGAAAATAAATGCTTAAACTTTGGATGTTTTGTTCAATTATTAACTAGAATGTGTTATTATTTTGAGATTGGCCTGAACTGTAGCTTATACACTTCTCCAGTGGTCTTTTAAGAAATAATGTTCATTTTTATCATTTGAAAAACAGACTGATGGGTTTATTCCGTGAACCATTTGAAGTGATTTGCACATAGCCTATGTTTATAGGATCATTTTCCTGCTGAAATGATGATTATGAAACATGTGCCGTTATGCAAAACAAAGCTAGCTTGAACCAGAATAATAATTCGAGTTTCTCTCGTACATTTTTACAGTAGTAATTACAGTAGTAATTATTGAACTACTGTAGCTACATAGTTATTTAAATTATTATTAATACAATTACTTGTAAATTAAAACCATGGAAATTATCAAACTTTTGCATACGACTGTACTTCTAATTGCACAACAAATGTAGACTGTAAAAAAAGATCACATCAACAAAATAAAACAGAAAGAAAAGTACAACTACTTTATCTGTGAATAAAGTAGCTGTGGTGGATTTTCATTATATTTAAGGTTTTACACAATGCCACATGACACAATGCTTACTAAGAGGAAATATAGAGGTAATTAAAAGTATATTTTTATATGTCACATTTTGTGCTGTGTCATGCGCTCTCGGGAGAACAGAATTGTCAACGCATTGTCGTTAGGTAAATTCAGCACGAGCAGGGGAGAAAACATTCACGATTCAACTGGTTGAAGAAGTTTATGCGATTAGAATTTAGATAAAGATGATAAATGTTTTCAGTGTTGAAAAACGCTGGGAACTAAATATGAAGTGGGCAAATGATAATGAATTGAATGAAACAGTCATTCACATTTTGTTTTTTATTAAAGCCGTCTCATGTATATGGCCATATTATCGAAGTTTCTAAGGAGGCAGAACGAAACTTTTTGCAAGAAGAAATATAGCCTACTAGTACTCAATCTACTGGATGTGCACGAAATAAAAATAATGAAACAATTTCTCTAATCCAGGGCTCTTTGCTATTTCTTTTCCCCAAGGAGTACACGTACTCCAAATAGAAAACTTTCGGAGCACAGAAATTTAAAACCGCATTGAAAAATGTTCAAGTAACACAGAATTTATACTTTTTTTCCCCAGTGTTTTTCCCCACCTTGACTGCACTGTGTCATCACAGAAAACTACTGAGGTTGGTGCATGACTCCTTGCAGAATGTGGGAGTTAGAAGTGGGGAAAAATGCATTATGGTAGGTTGTAATAATTTTTCCTTTTCTCACATGTCTACTTTTAGGAGCAAATACTCACTGTAAAGCCCTGTAATCTCTAACTAGAAAGCACACGTTTAATTAAAATTCTAACCAACGGTTTGATTTTAAAATCCAGGAAACATAGGGAAAAAACATAAGACTATATTTGAAAATGAATTAAAAATAGTGTTTTGCTGAGTTTTAGCTGCACTATAGCCTATACTTCAAATTGTGCAACAAATGTGATCTGCATATGTTAGTTGAAATCTTTTTTTACATTCTACATCAACAAAATAAAACAGAAAGAAAAGTAGAACTAGTTTAAGTGTGGTGGATTTTCATTATATAGACTTAAGAATTCTAATTCTACAAATGATAAAAAAATAGAAAAACAGGCTACTACAGCATAGCTAGCCTATAATATTATAAATATATTTGTTTTCATATTCTAATGTTATGAAATACATTTAAAAAAAAATCTTCATGTAATTCATCTGTTTTGAGACCTATTTACTTAGGCTTATAAAAGCCCAATGGGATGATGCTGTTGATCGCTGGAAGCAGTGATGGCTTAGCTGGAGGCTGCAGAGGAGAATGCAGTTTTTAATAAGGATGATTCGTATGATAATGACGCTGATGGGCGTCCACACTTGGCGGTTATTGGTAGTATGGCAGCGGTTCGTGTCAATCAAACCGTAGCGATGTTTACCGACCCCTGTACTTTTACCGGTACCGACCGAATCACGTCGGTATTACCGAGTATTTGTTCATCAAAATCAATCGGTGCCACATTTCGGTACCTGAGAGCGAATATCTTGCGAGATTATCTCACATCTGCAGCTCGTCAATTGTGTTTTGTTCTCCATTGCAGCATGATGCAGACAGGCGATTTTTACTTTGTATCTTTACATTAACCATAAGCCTTACCAAACCCTTACCCTAACCTTAACCACTCTGAAACCTTGCTGTTAACCTAATCTAAAATACAATTTTTACTTTCAGTCATTGAATGAATCATAAGCCTCACCCAAGCCCTTACCCTAACAACTCTGAATTAAACCTTGCTGTTAAACCCATCTAAAATATATTAGAAGAACAAGTTTTACTGAAATGCTACATCATGATGCTTCCAATTTAAATACATTCATTTTGAAACTTGATGAGAGACACAAAAAGGAAATGTTCTAAAAAACACAGAAAAAAACGAGAAAATTGTGTCCGTGTACACGAATCAACAGAGTAAAATTGTGTGACAAATTACAATATATTACAAAATGCCGTGCGACTGCGTTGGTTAGTAACCTAATGCCTAACCTTAACCGTGAATGTTGTAATCATGGTTGTAATATAATTATTTTGACCGCTATGGAATATGTGTTCCGGGGCATTCCAGTTTACGAATACGGGAACCCCCACCAGCACGAGAACGTCCATTTGTGGCTGCAGTTAGATGATATTGGAGCCGAAAGCGGTCAGAAGTGTGGCTACACTTTTCTAAAATTGATACAGCCAGAGACAACACTCGTTGTAATATTTGCGATGTGATATAGAAAGCTAGCATGGCAACACGTCAAACCTAAGGAAACACCTTCTCAAACAGACAAGTCGTTGTAATATTTGCAACGTGATATGCAAATAGAAACTTAATTAAAGTTGCCCGCAGCTATCAATGGTAGCTCCGAAGACGTTGAGCCCTCCAGGGACAAAACTTCAGGGGAGCCAGCATAACATCAAATTCATTGTCATGTTCAGGTAAATAATACCTACAGTAGTTGGATAAATTGTTGTTGGAGATAAGTGGGCTTTTTCATTACTTTATCATTATAGCATCATTAAAATAAGCATTTTAATTGCATATTTTTCACACAGCTTAGGACATGTCGACGACTCATGTTATTTAACGTTCATCATCATAACAGTATTCGGCAGTGTATCAGCTTAGCTATCTAGCAAACATCAAGCATAAATGTAATCAATTAAGCAATCAGATTTTAATGTATAAACATATCTATATTTTATGTGCTGCCACCTTTAGCCACATCTCTTTAGATTTTCTAAGTACCAAAATAATTACCGTTGGGTATCGGTATCGAATTCAAGGTATTGGTACTGGTATCGGTTCAAATGCGAACAGTACCCAACCCTATCAAACAGTCATCATCTAAAATTAGTTGAGGGTGCCGAACGGGGTCGAGGGTGCCGAACGGGCTCGAGGGTGCCGTACGGGGTCGAGGGTGCCGTACGGGGTCGAGGGTGCCGTACAGGGTCGAGGGTGCCGTACTGGGGTCGAGGGTGCCGTACGGGGTCGAGGGTGCCGTACGGGGTCGAGGGTGCTTGTTCAAAATATAAGCCTTTAATCAGTACATGTGTGGAAGGGTTACACATTCACCAACTATACTTCCATGATTAAAACAAGATGTTGCTGGAGCAACGTAGCAAGTTACGCTAGTCTGACTTTTTTACTCCCTAAGCCCGAGCAGCACTGTGCCCTACAATGTGCCCTACGATGTGCCCTACGATGTGCCCTACGATGTGCCCTACGAAGCACCGACGTAGCCCAAACACCATGTGGAGACCCACGACTGCTACACTTCTAAATGTACATACTTTATTACTAACATGGGGGATTAGAACAGTTAGAAACTGGTCCACACCCTTCAGAGTTTTTATTGTGGATATAGATTGATCTCAAAAAGGAACTCTGCAGAATTCCTGAGATGGAAATCCCTTAACGGTGATGAAGCATTTTAACCTCCCGAGTTAATTTGGGTGAGAATTCATAAACAGTATTGCACAAAGAGACAGGCTGACTTATCCACAACATTATAACAGAGGAGCCCCAACTCCTCAAAAGTCTTACAGACCAGTGCTGTCCTAATGTTGCTGACTGTGTTCAGTTTACTCTCCAAACTCACCCCATATTCAGCCCAAGGCTGGCTGGACAACAAGCCCATCATTGTGTATTAGCTGGGCAACTAGTCAAGCTACACCCACCCCCACCTTCTAGTATTTTGCTCTCACTCTGTTCCTGTTCTTCAACATGTCTCTAACCTTTTCATTGCTGTCAGAACTCCCTTTGAGTTAACGCATCATCCAGATTACTCTAAATATAGGGTTTGATATTCTAGGTTTCCTATGTCAGACTGCTTGCAGGATTCACTGGTTAATAAATGTGTCATCCTAAGAATTAGGTCTAATTTCCTTGAGATTTACAATTTCCCAATCCCATTACATGCAAGTAGACAGGGTCATCTTTATACCACATAGCTAATGTACAGTCATATACAAACATAAAAGATAGTCCTACATCTGAATACAATGGCCTACTTTAAAAATGCATTCTGCAATATTTTAGGACTCTAGGTTCTAAAGCCTGCGAATAATGGCACTGTCAAGCTAAAAAGGGTGCCCGATTTGTACTCTCTTAGTCTGAAGTGTCTAGGTTAGTACTTTCTCGCTTTCTCTGCTGGGTCTAGATTTTGGGCTCACCCTGTTTCAAATTCCCCCCTCAGAGTTTGATTGACAGTTCTGCCAACCGTACTTCCTCCACTTTAGTGAACCATACATCACACACCTTGTGGATATTGTTTCCCTGACTAAGTAGAAAAATGCCTGCCATAGCAGTGAAAAACTGTTAGATTTCAAACCAACTGCAGTAAGATAATGAATCTTCTTAAATTTTGCATATAATTTAAACAATATACTACACATCCGGACTAAAGACAGGGCTCTACAGTGCCCCCATTTCACGACAAGGAAAAATTATTTATGAGCACAGTGTGCAAGTAAAAATTACAACCTACCATAATGCATTTTTCCCCTGCTTGTAATTGTTAAAAAACTAAAACTCCTACATTCCGCAAGGAGTCATGCACCATCTGCAGTAGTTTCTATGAGAACGCAGTGCAGTCAAAGTAAGAGAAAGGTGGGAAAAACACTGGGAAAAAGAAAAAGTATAAATTCTGTGTTACTTTAACATTTTTCAATGCGCTCCTAAATTTCTTTGTGTGCTCTGACAGTTTTTTATTTAGGAAACGTAGATGTGGAGAGGAAACTGCCATATACAGAACGGTTCATTCAAGAGTAGCATGTGCTGAAACAAAAATAATGGACAGTCTTCATAAATGGGTTTCCTGACCGAAAGACTCCATCCACATTCAACATAAATGAAGGTGCAAGAGCAGCTTTAGTTCATTCATCATTAGAAATATTTTACCTAACGTAAATTTTTACATGAATTCCTAGTCAATTCACCAGGCCTACAGTCTAGAAATATTATATTTTGGCATATGATTACATCCCAGATACTGCAAAATGTAATTTATTCTGTATTTATTCTGGTATTTCCGCTAATGCAAGATGAGCTTCCAAGCTAACAGTGAGTATTCTCTCTAATTTTGCATATTTTTGTAACAGAATGTTCAAATCTTCATCCAGAGCTTGATACAAAAAGGATTATACAAAATGATTACTTATTAGCCCCTTATACTCACTAACCATCGCTAAAAGCTGTTCTGGATACAACATTTTGCAGTGGTATATTGGCCATCGAAACAATGTGACTAGAGATGTGAATGCAGATTGCCTGAAAGTTGTGATAAATGTATACAATAAGGCACAGGGGCTGTGGTATATGGCCAATATATGATGCCTAATAGCTGTTCATAGGCATGACACATTTGAGAAGTGCCTAGACACTAGGGGAGGAATGGTACATGTATTCCTATTGAACCGAAACGGTACAGGCATCAAGGTTTGGTGCATGAATTTACACAGAGAATACACAGTATACAAATAAATAAAACTTACCTGCAAATTAATTAATGTAATGCGGAAATACTGTTAGATACACCGGTTCTTTAGGGACACAATCTGTATCCCCGCCTTAGCTCTGAAGCCAAGTAGCCGAGCTCTGCCTATGTATGCAGTTTTTTGTCAGGTCGATGGTCCAGTGAGTCAGAGATAGCAGCACTAAGGACAAGTATGGCGAGTGGTGGCGACCCACAAGAGTTAGAGGACCCGCCGGCCTCTTTAATATCCCAAGTTTCGGAAGACTTTGGTTTCCCATTCAGTTACAGTAGTACAAGCAAGACTAAAGAGAGTGGTGGATATGACGAGGTCTGTGTGTCACGTTGCTGGGCAGTTGTTGGGTATGTGAGTGGAAATACATGCTAACAGATATCCGACACCATCCCCCAGATGTGCTAGCTCAGGGGAGAGACTGTACGACAGTAGATAGTACAGCCTGAGACATACACAATAAAAAAATTGCATTTTGCATTTTTTTTGCTTTATTCTCCATTGTATCAAACTTGTACCGAACCGTGATGTCTGAACAGAGGCATAAACCGTGACTTCTGTGTACTGTTCCACCCCTACTAGACACAGCATTTAGCTGTGGTGTTTTGGCATAACCCAATTACTGTTTATCACAAACCACCGAAAGTCATTATTGCTCTAATAAACCGGCATTTAAAGCAGTAAGTATGATGTAATATCACACCTATGATTACCTGTGGTAATTGGCCACATTAGTGATAAACCGATATATTGGGCCAATATTGTCGTTTTTACGTGTATCGGCCGATACGCGGCTGCTGCGTTTGCTGATTTTCCCAGCATAATTTACAGACAGGCATCCACACAGGCAGCTCTTTGTTGCTGGAGATGCTGCAGTTCATGTGCAGACCATGCACTGCCCTTTGTTCTACCTCACCTGTATATACCATGTTAAATATTGTTTTTTGAAGTTCAATAAATGTTCCTTTTTTAAATTGAGACTTGTAACATTTGTTATCATCGTGAAATTTTTATGATGTAAATTAAGGGAGCAAAAGCAGTATCGGCTCCAAATATCAGCTCAAGAAAATCGGCAGCCCATATCGTTCATCGGCTAAGGCTGATGAAAAAAATCAGTATCGGCACAAAAAAATCCATATCGGTCGATCCTTAGGCCACATACCACAACCTCGTGTACCTTTATGCTTACCTATCACACGGCTATCTGCAAATCAGGATTCAAACCACCTGGTTTATAAGAGATACATATACCATATATGTATTAGATGACATCATAACTTAAATATTGTAGATGATATGGTAACAGGTTTATATTATCAATAAAGCAATTCATGGGTTAGTGTTATTCTCAGTATTGTTAATATCCTTAGTTTTCTTAACTTGGGTTTATTAGCCATACCACACTGCTTGTGCTTAATTGCTTAACTAACTGCTCCTCATTCCTCCTCCAAAATGTAAAATGAGCACACAGGTCATGCAGCAAGACAATGACCCAAAATACAGAAGCAAGTTCACATCCAAATGGCTGACAAACAAACTAGTAGATGTTCATACCTTATGCCAACTGAGAAGTTATGGCAGGACCTATAAACGGCTGTTTAGTCTTGAAAACCCACAAATGTCACTAAGTTTGACCTGCATGAAAGAGTATGCCCACATTCCTTCACAGCAATAATGGAGACAGAGTAACCACTAAAAGAAGCATGAGGTAGAAGCATGAGGTTGTAGTCACTGCTGCTAAAAATGGCACAACCAGTTAGTGTGAAATCACACAAAGAGGGCATTAATTTGTTCATTAAATGAATAAGAGCATAAATAAATTCAAACCTTCTCATTATTTAATGTATGGCTTGGATTGACAATCTAATAACATTGAGTATCATAAATATGTTTTGTTTTTTCTTCATTTTCTTCCCTCCCAATTCCCTCTAATCCTGCCTTGTCGGCAGCTCCGCAACTGCCGGCACAGATCTGTGGGACGGCGAAGGGCGCGCACTTGGTTTATCCAACCACATGTTGCCCTTGCTGCAGATTTTTTCGCACTTCGATCGCAACGCGGAAGCCTTTTTTAGGATCATGCACAGGATAAATACGTTCACCAACTATGCCTCCGCAATTGAACCCACAGGCACCCGATCTGGACACAAGGAGTCGCTGGAGAGTGACGTGGCAGGACAGATGATCTGACTTATCTAACCCAAATACTGGGCAGTGCTTTGCCAATTTGCGCTGCCTCGTGCTTGAGGCCCAGGGATAGTCAGAGAACCCATAGTCAGGCTCAAAACCCATGACTCATGCAAAACAGCGACTTCACCCACTACGCCATGCGGACCCCCCTAAATATGTTTTATTATCAAAGCACTGCATATTAAGAACTGTATCTTTTCTTTGAACTGATGTCAATAGCTAACTGTTACTTCACTCCCTTCTCTGTTGGGTTTTCCACAACTAGCCTAACTGTACGTACACACCTCCACAGACTTGAGCTTCAAAAGAAGCTCTGGAAGCCCTGTCAAGGACGCTTGTCACAAAAGTACGGGGAAGCTTTAGACGCCTTTGGCCACTCTGACGTGGCAGGACATTCACATCAAGCAAGGTAGACTAGCAAACGTACTTAAATTCTGATTGGTTGACTGTCGTTTGCCGCTGAACCGCATTATAGCTCATGAACAAACTTCAACTTTTCTGCTTGACGCTCGGATCGCTCAACACGCCCAAAACGCAATGCCGACTGATTTGTCGGTCCTTGCAGCTGAGAGAAGCCAGCTTCCATTGAAAATGAATGACTTCCAGTAACTTTAAAGCTCAAGTCTGTGGCGGTGTGTACGTACAGTAAATCGCCCAAGTATAGTACACTAAGAAACTACAAACCTCCTGATGCTGTGTGCCTAATGTATTAGGAGTGTATAGCAAATGCATTATAGTCCTTCCATGTCAACTCTATGGTAATAACCTGATGGCTGATGCCATACCACAAACCAATGCTATTTCTAAACTCAAATACCTGTTTGGAAACAACTTATTACAAGAAAATAAATATACAGTTGTAATATCTGGTTTATTATTACAACTATTTAAATTTAATACATCATTTCAAATAAAAGTTTACATTAATACATACATTGGCAAGAGTTCAATTTGGTGTTCTTAACACAGCCATGTAACTGTAATACTGTACATGTTTACCAGAGTAAGTTACTTTTTAAAAGTTACTAAATGTAATCGGATTACAGTAATCAAATGTAAAAGTAACTTGTTAACCAACTCTGATGTTTACAGAAGACAGTGTGGTACTTAGCCATCTAGTATGGTATACATCTGTGTAAACTGAAGAGGAAATCTAATTGTTATGTTGGAGGCACACAATGTAGGCTATTTACCTGTAAATGTCAGCTATTTTTTTTTTACTTATATAAAAGAAAAGTCCATATGTTCGGAAAACTTTTTCGGAAGCTAAGATTTCCAATGGTGTAGGAGTGAGTTTGATATTGGGCGGTACACACCATATATTTTTCACAAATTGTTCTTATTATTGGGGGCCTGTCTGCAACATTGGGGGGATCCTCATGCCTTTGATGATTTCAACTGTTTGACATATTTGTAATTAAAGCTACTTTTACTAGCTCTTGGTTGTCCAATTCCTGACCAGCTCCGGCTCAGCTCTCCTTTCACCCCAATGGTAAAACCAGCTTCCCGTTGAAGTTAGGACAGAAGAGTCCTTGCCCACAAATACAAATGTAAACATGTGAATGGAGTTAAGTCAAAGACAATTTTAGGATGGAGAGAATAAGGTTTTGCCCATTCTTGTAGCAGTCTTACCTGCACCATGGTCATAACATGACAAGGATTCAGTAGGTATATCACTGTCTTTGTAGCGAATTTGAATCCAACCTCCACTCCAAACGTCATACAAAGAGCAACCAGCAACAGGTTCTTGCCCAAACTGTCCTCTTTCGTCTTTGGCCCATCTTTTGCAATCACTTTGAGATCTTTGCAAATGTTGATTTTTCTCAGTGCGACGACAACTTCAACGATGGAAATTAGCACCATGACAAAACTCTCGCTGATACGTTGCTGCGGTGAAAGAAAGGCGGCACATTCTGGGCCCCCGTTCCCTTCAAACTTTGGGTCTACACCGCCATACAACCAGTCTAAAAGACTGTAAATGTTATATCTAGACATATTCCTTTTCTCGGATTGGAAAAGGTACGAACAAGACGGAATAATAGATAGCACACTGACTTCTTGTCGAAACATCAACTGCAGTATTTCCCTAGGCAGTGATCACTCTATAAAGCAGAGGCAGAAATGTATCCACCACAGCTGCCACCGCCTCCTATTTTTGACAGGTGGACGTAGCTAGTAGTAGAAAATCAGCTTGCGTGGACTCGAACTCGATTGCGAGACCAAATTACAACGTGGGTGTATTTAACTAGCTAACTTCTTGACGTTACTATGGAAACGCGAACATGTACTACCTTGATGGTCAACTAAAACATCGACCACGAGTTTAGCAACACTTAAATTGTCTGTAACCCGGTGTTACTAGGTAAGTGTTACGGGCAAATACGTAATTTTACTCACTAACGACATTTTGCCAATTAACAATGACAATTACCTAGATAACTGCCAGTTACGGTATTTTAGGTTAGCAATTGCAGCCAAATCTACGGCTAAACTGGCGCTAGGTGAAAAAAACTGTTTCGGATTAACTACACCGAGCGGTAGTTCTCCCGTGGTAATATCTCATACATGGGTCAGTTTGCCCTGAAATTATACAATGCGTTACCAGATAGTAGGACCTCGAAGATTTTACATCGACCAAGCACGTGTGGATGTTAAGTTAAAATAGCAGTAAGCTAACGAGCTAATACTAATGAGTCCACGTGCTTCTCAAGATTACAGTTCTTGCAAAGTCTTCCGTAGATGTTGCATCAACGAATATGATGAAGCTGTGTTCCCACAATCAGTGTAGTTTTATCCATTATGTTCCTCCAAGACCATTTCACTTTTAATCTCAATACACTAGGAAAATGATTTCCGTATTTGGATAGCTGCGTAAACCCCGCCTTCCTTCGAAGGAACGTGCACTGAGAGACACTTGACTTTGCATATTTTTTAGAATATGTATCTGATTGGATTTTAAAACATATTAATAAATAATAACCATTGTTTTAGAATGTTTGTTTGAGAAATCGAAGACATATAACGTGCCCTGTTCACTCAAAGTCACACCAGAAGACCGATTTGGGGTGTTGCTGGTCCGTGTGCTTATGGATAATTCCAATTTCCTTTCATCTTGGCAATGCTGAACTAAAGAACATCGGACCTTTTTAAATTTGAAACCAAAATCAAAAATCAAATAATAATCTGTTTTTTACTGAACAAAATGGCAAATCACAACATGCTTTGTTTTTCATTTTATCATCCAAATTAAAAATGTATAACATTAACTGACAAAATAAAAAACAACTTTATTTTTAGATTTTTTAAATACAAATTATTTATTTTTCATTTTGATGTTTCATATTGAAATTTTCCACCAACAAGTGATTTTCACTTTAAGTTGGAAGATGTAACAATTGCCTAAAACAAAAAAGCAATCATTATCTAAGTTAATAAATGACAATAGAGAATAATTGAATCAGCTTCATTCATGGCGTAAGATTTATATCAAATCTTTGAGTGCGACAAAACATAGCTCCACAAGCAAATTATATAATTTCACTGGCGCAGATATTACTCTTTAGGCACCAATTCAACACTCCAGTATAAACAGGCAGGTGCGAGCATTAAACAAAACATAGGGAGAGGGAAAGAATGGCACCTGCGCATATAACATTAAGTAGCATGCACACGAAGTAGCCAAAACACGGTCGCGAGTGTCTGATTTACGAGTGCTGGAGACTATATGTTCTCACAGGTAAATTTTGTGCTTGAAGTTGATTTCTACTTGTGCAGAGTTGATTTCTACGCATGTGGATGAAACTGACTTTTGACATTTGGGGGCGGAAACCAAAGGAGACATTGGCCCTCCTATGATTGGTCACTCCCTTTCAACATGGTCATACCTTTAACATTGGTTAAATTATCAGGTAACACTTACTGTCCCTTCTAAATAGCAGTCCAGTCATCTTGATCTCACTACTGTACTATCATTAAATTTGCATTCAAGGCTTTAACTATTTCCTACCATATTTTAGCGCATGTAAGGCCAGCCTTACGTGTGTTTTTACACACCGCGCACCCCCATGCACCCTATACCTAGTGGTGCCTTATATGGCATGTGTTTTACACAAGATAAGTGGAGTGTGAATAAAAAATGACAAGTGTATAAATTGACAAGTATAATAATAATTTTTGGAAGGGAACTGCTTCGAATCTAAAATCAAATAATGACCCATTTTGTACTCTGCAATTTTAACTGATCAAAGCAGCAAATCACAACATGCTTTGTTTTTTGTTTAAAAAAATTATAACATTAACAGACAAGAAACTTTATTTTAGATTTTTCAAGTATTAATTAATTTGTTTTAATTTTTATGTTTCACATTGAAATTATCCACCAACAAGTGATTTTCACTTTAAGTTGGAAGATGTAACAATTGTCTAAAACAAAAAAGCAATCATTATTTATGTTAATAAATGACAATAGAGAATAACTGAATCAACTCCATTTCTCATTAATGATTGTGTGGGTTTTGTTACATACCTATCCCTGTGTCATTGGCCAAATGTATATCCTATTCAATGTAGACTTAAAAAATAGTATTTTTATTGTGCCTGTAGTGAAAGACATCTGTATTTTCGGTCTGTGCTAGTTTAAGACCGACGCAGTTGACAATTTCCCATCAGGCGCCCGCATTGTTTAAATAGCAAATGCACCTGCACCCATATTTGCGCCGTGGGTGTGCTGGTCTAACAGGGAGGTGTGTTCAGGATAATTATTGGCGTAATGCCATCTTGAGGCATCGGAAAGTGATTGCGCCATTGAACAACAAAAACCTGGTCTAAAGTCAATGGCGCAGCACATCATAGTTATTTTAACAGAAAATTAGTCAAATGCACCTATGGCATAGGCACAGCGCGTGCACACTATGATTGTTGCACACACACAGGGAAGCACAGCAGCACACGAACATGCAAAAGATTACAAATAAATATATTATGTTACAAATCCGCCATTATAATAGCAATGTGTGAAAGGTACAAACATGTCTGGTTCTTAAAGGGAATGTGAGATGAATCTCTGATTGGTTTATTGCATGTTACGCCCAAAACAAACCCATGAATTAATGAAGATACTTAGTACAACCATTTTAGACCATGCACCCGGCGCATGGACCCTTTTATCCGCTGTCAAACTAGCACAAAAGGATTTGGACATGCCCAAAGCGCAGTTGCGCCATGTGCTTCACGCTATGCACTTATACGCTATGCACACTCAGCACTCCATGGATCAGTTTGAAATGTTCCCCTTAAAATATTTATATATAAAAATAAAAGCTTGTTATATGATCCTGTGTCTCATTTCCCACTGCAAAAACAGCATTCAAACATGATTCTGAAACAGCGCCACTGGTTCAATCATGGACAGCACTGTCAAAATCTTCAGTCTACACCGCCAAATCATGCTACACCCAAGGAAAGCTCACTTGATCCACCTGCCGTTTGAAGGGGATATACCAAAATATTTGGGGAAGATGACAGGAAAGATTGCTTACTCAGGAAGTTCAAAAACAAGGAGTCTTTAAATCTATTGACGCAGTTCGTTTTGAGAAATGTGTTTTAGCTGCCATCTGAGTGAATCATAGCATTTAAGTTATGTTTGACGGCATGGATGCACAAAATAAATGTTCACAAAGAATGCCGGGTGTTCATATATGTGTGTGTGTACATATGTGTATATATGTGTATATATGTGTATATGTATATATATGTATATATGTGTATATATGCATATATATGTGTATATATATATATATATATATGTGTATATATATATATACAGTATATGTATATGTGTATATTTATGTGTGTGTGTGTATATATATATATATATATATGTATATATGTATATGTCACTCATCAGGCAGCATGCTCACTCAGAGAGCAAGTTCGAGCTAGCGCTAGTAATGATATGGATCTCTCCGGCTAATGCTTGAGATACACTGTACATTTGTGAACGAGTATTTGCGTAAAAAACAATGTTCATTCAGAAAGTAAGCCCAGAAGTTCCAGCTCTCAGAAGGTCTGAGAGGTTGTTTTGAAATGTCATAATAATAATAATACAGACTTACTTCTTTTCCAACTTTACACATTCCTCTTTAAAAAATACCGGTACATTCTCAATCATGGTAAGATGTCAGATTAAGAAAATATAATCGATAGATCCATGATATGCTGTTATGTAGTTAGAATTCAGCATTTTTTTACAACTTGAATGTGAAAATAATTTATGGCAACTAATACACATTTCTGAAAACTAAATAGCCTAATAAAGAACTGTGTCAATAGATTTATAGCCTTTTTGTTTTTTTTAACTTCCTGAGTAAGCAATCTTTCATTCATCTTCCCCAAATCTTTTGTATATCCCCTTCAAACGGCAAGTGGATCAAGTGAGCTTTCCTCAGGTGTAGCATGCTTCATCTGTGTAGACTGAAGATGTTGACAGTGCTGGCCATGATTGAACCCATAGCGCTGTTTCAGAATCATGCTTGAATGCTGTTTGTGCAGTGGGAAATGAATCACGGAATCAGATAACAAGCTTATATTATTATATATAAATATTTTAAGGGGAACATTTCAAACTGATTCCATAGAGTGCTGAGTGTCTACATGTGTTCCCTCCTAGATGACTGATTGATTAGGTCACTAATTGGCTGGGATCTCCCCTCACCTGGATGTCTGGGTCTTAATTATACAATGATTGGAAGGAATGACCAAAAATACAGGGGGGTATTGCACGAAAGTAGAATAAAGAAATCCAGGATAACTGAAAAAGCGCAGCTTGACTTAGTGTGATCTGCTCATCGCGGCTTAATCGGTTGCACGTTTGCTTAGCCAGGATGAAAAGGTAAAGCTATGTCAAGCCAGATGTAGATATTCTGGATAAGTGCTCGTTCACGGCTTTCTTAAATAGACCACAGTATCGATCACAGATTTACTGATGCAGAAGACGCGTGCCGTATTAGTTACGAGGAGGTGAAACAAAGAATATGCAATAAATAAGATAATTTAAAATATTTACTTACTAGCCACTCCACAATTTTACAAAATTGTACATTCTGTTTTATTTGCTGTTAATATGCTTGTTTTATGA
>JACXGM010016896.1:0-20120 GCA_016801145.1 Umbra pygmaea
ATGAATGTATGACATAAAATTTAGCCAATCAGCGCACTCAAATCGAGTCCTACACGGGCGATTATTTTAGTGCCCAAAGCGCGCCCACTACTTAAGTCAGGACGAGTCTCCTGGCGCTCATTTTACTGTATGACAATGGCGATCAACATTACTCACACAAGACCCAACCCTAACTCAATACAATCTTTACTCCAATATCCGTTTGAAAGGAAAACTTTGGAGGATAAACTCCTTGTTAAAGAGCTGGGCCCAGATCAACCTGACATCTCAATCAGACAGCAGGCTAGCGATAAAGGGAAGCAGTACGTGCAAGGCTTCTCTCGTAACTGGTACACTAGAAAGGCCTGGCTAGCTGGATGCGGGAATGCTAATGCCTTTTTTTGCTTTCCGTGCTTGCTTTTTAAAACAACGGGGACAGATCCAGCATGGATCGTTACCGGAGTGAGGGATATGAAGCACTTATCTCAAAGTAACAAAACACGAGAACACCAGCGAACATGGATAATTCAGTTAAGCTAGCTATATTGGGAAGAGTGAACATTGCTACGCAGCCGGACGAGGGACACAGGGTTGCTGTGAGAAAACAATGAGGAGGTGGATAAAAACCGGCACATTTTATCCAAAATAATCGAATATGTTCAGTTTTGTGGGCTTTTGAGTTGGCCTTGTGTGGGCATGACGAGACTGACAGCTCGAACAACCCGGGCATTGTCAGAGGACTGGTGGACATCGTTGCCTCCCTCGACAGTGTGCTGGAGGAGCACCTTAAGACAGCCTCCGTTTTTAAAGGTACGTCAAAGATGATTTAAAAGGAGTTGTTAGACTGCATGCTGTCAGTGCTGAAGGATTACATTCTGGAAGAAGTAAAGAGCGCGGATTTTATCGCCATTCAAGCCGACGAAATGAATGACATTTCCACCCACTGCCAACTGGTGCTTGTGTTACGCTACATTGAGGTGCTTCTCTACTTTAAAGAGGATCAAGACCTTCCTGAGAAACACCATGACACAGGATGGGCTGAATGACCTGGTAATGCTCTCCATGGAAAAGAAACTTATCAGGGACATTCCTGACTTTAATAATAGGGTAATTGAAAGGTTTGCCATTATTAATGAGAGAAGGGCAAAACTCCTGTACAAATAACATACACACACACACACGTTTCTTTGTATATAGTTATTTTATAATTAGAAATGTTCTTAATAGTATGTTTGCTATCCACTGTACATGTGTTGTGGAATAATTTGCTTGAAAAATCACTCAAAATTGTTGCATATAATGTTTAATTGTTGCAGATAATGTTTAATTGTTGCAGTGCATTTAGTTGTTGCAGTGCATTTAGTTGTTCTGGAGCACTTTAACTATTAGTAACATTTGCCTTGATCATAAAGCACTGTATGCTTCCAGTCAGAGGTCTGAGTTCAGCCACTTGATATAAATTTCTATATTATACATCCTTCATACAGTGTAATATTTACTAGAAATATTCAGTATATTTAAATTATTTGATGTTATTGTATGTATAGTTAGTTTAATGATTGACAGCCCCATGATATGAAGCATCTTGTTTTCAAGCGTGTCTAAAGACCATGTAGTCCAATGTCCACTCTGTTCTGATGGTGGGCCTTTTGCATTATTTACTACAGACTGCACTGTTTTGTGCTCAACAAAAGCCCACCACAAGGAGGCACTGGTGTACACAAATAAGTAAATATAAATCAATTTCAAATACAAATTGAATATTTGTGCAATATATTGCTTATGTTTTTGTGTTAGTATGCCTAAACCTTTTAATATTGGCATTAAATAATGACTATTTCACACATCACTAGTATTCTGCATTTTTGTTAAATTGTGTTGTGGTGGTTACTGATTCTCACTGAATATGGCACAGCCCCACCTAAGATATTTTTATATCTTCTTAAGTAGAGGTGTGACCGTGGCCACTTTAAGATTGGCAGGAACAGAGCCTGATTTGAGATTCTTGTTGATAAAAGAAACCAAACCTGGCCCAGCTGATTCAAAGTTTTAAATATCTCGGGTGGATAATATCAATAGGACAGAGTGATGGTTTGAGCTTGACCTCCACTCCTTCAGTGACTCGAGGTTAATAGGATCAAAAACCTCCCAAAAGCCAGCAACAGGTGTCGAGATCGGAGGGATTTATGAATTAGGACAGACACTAAGTCGTAGTTTAGTGATTTTGTTTAAAAAAATCTTAGGAAGTCTTCACATAGAGCCTCTGAGGCAATAGACAATGTGCACAGGACGGTTTATAACAGATTGAATGACTGAAAACAGGACCTTGGGGTTGGAGTGATTAGATTCAATTAGATTTGAAAAATATGCTGCTTTTGCAGACTTTGCAGCATTCTGGTATGCAGTAAGAGAGTCTTTGAACATATGGAATGAGACCTGTAGCCTATCCCATTTCCATTTGCGTTCTGCCTTTCTACAGACTTGTCTTTGGTGACGAATGTCAGAGTTATGCCACATTTGAGATTTTGGTTTGCATTTGAAAGGCTTTAGGGGAGCAGTTATATTTATAACCCTAAGCCAAGCTGAGCTTAAAAGGCTGAGATGTTGGTCTACATCCAGATCAGGCAGTGGTTGGTCTAGGTGCAACTGTGAGCAGAGTTCAGTAAAGCACAGATCGAAATGAGTGCTAAACTGTGAGGAGTAGAACCGCGACAATGTCATAGATGCAATAGTGAGCTGGGAGAGCTCTGGGAGGGACAGAGAGAATAAAATCGGTTTATGGTCAGAAAGCACTGAGTCTGAAAAAACAATGTCAGTGACATCAAGTCCATAGGATAATACGAGATCCAATGTGTGGCCCTGGATATGGGTGGAGTTTTTAATCCACTGTAATAGCAGCAATTAGATTAATAAACTCCTGGGCCAAGGGATTTGAGAGGCAGCACATGTGGATATTAAAATCACCCACCAATAGAAAGCGGTCATAGTTTGTGGCAATATTGCCGACAAACTCTGTAAAATGCTGAATAAAATCCTTATTAGAGTGAGGAGGGCGATAGATCACCGCTAAACCTACGGGACCGTTCCAGTAAAGGTGGAGGAATTGAGCTTCAAAGCTTGAAAAATGCGCTATGTGGACAAGCCGACAGCGTGAAGGGAGAGAGTTACTTAAAATAGTTATGATCCCGCCCCCACGTCCACTAATGCGAGGAGAGTTAAAAAATGTAGAGGTCGGTGGAACCAGTTCTGAGAAGGGAGTTAGGTCACCAACCTTTATCCAGGATTCTGTGATGAACATAAAATCCAGGTTGAGTGAAGAGTAAAAATAATTTAATACAAAGGTTTTATTCACCACAGAGCGGGCGTTTATCAGCGCCATCTTTGGAGGAGGAATTGAAGCGTGAGATGAGGACACTTTTCTTAATGAGCAGAGATTTCCGAGAGATTAGCTCCTTGCGGCCGAGAGTGGAGACTACTTTGGAGAGCAGCCCGAGTAACATGACTCCGAAACCGGGGGAAAACAGGACGGAGCCAACGATACACCGCACCCCGCGGGCGCCAGGCAGCAGGGACGCCACAAAGGATTGGGAGTGAGTGAGTGAGTCCACAGCAGAGAGGCGGATGTCAAGGAGAGTTTGTCGGGCGTAGACCAGACGTATAGCACAGGAGACAGACATGGTTAGTGAACAGAGGACAAGCCAGGAGAGCAACAGACGGCAGGCCAAACACACAGGCGCCATCTTGATTCCCCCGTCTTCAATCAACAGTTTCCACAAGTACACCTGGCAAGGGGTGATGGATGTAGTTGTAATATTACAAGACTGACATACTTTGAGTGCGAGCAGCACTCATTTCAATACAGGAATATAGCCTAGCCTATGAACTGCCATCTAAACAATTGCTACAAATTCTTCAGCAAACTGTACGACGTGACAAAAAAGGAACGAGGGTAAAAGTTTTAAATAGGTTTGTGAGCAAAATAATTTGCTTACAATGCTAAAAACATTACTAATACAAAGTTATGCTCAGACTATGTGTGGGTATTACGCTAGTATTGCAGCTAACATGATGTTAGGCTATGCGTTGCAAATTCAAGTAATGGCTAAATGACCAAACTTACCACTCTGAAGTAGTAATTTCCAATCTATGGGCGACTGGTTGCTCCTCCACATCAGGTTCTTCACCTGACTCAAGTTCAAACATGTACGGTTCAACACCGAATGTCTCCATGTTATGTACAACTATGATGTTTTATTGAATGCTCTGCAGCTAAACCAACCAATCAGCGTGCAGCTAATCTAAATATTCATGAGCATACCATATATGGAGGAAACCTATCGTTTCATTCAGTGGCTATTTCACAGGGTTGCAGTAGGGTGCATAGAACAGCACCCGGGCCATTTTCAGCCAAACCAATGTTACAGACCCTATTCAGAGACCTTAAGGAACAGTGTGAAATACCCAATATAATCACTCTATCACCCCTTTAAGGAAAGACTTTGAATATTTTGGATATGTAAAATTAATTTCAAATAAATATACACAGTGAATATGGCACAATATGAAATAAAGAAAATGCATAAATATTTTCTGTTTTTATATTTCTACATCCTCTTTGAAAGATCCCTACAAAGCAATATATTGAGATATGGTGCTGGAAACACTTCAAATCATGTTGCTTAGGGGATCACAACATATGTCTAAAATTTTTGAATGATTGAGTGAACAGCCAATGAGCTGTAGCATTATTTGTAAAAGTATATTTTTACAAAAAATGCACTGTGATGACGTTCACATCCGGGTCATGAGACGAACAACAAATCTCTTTCGTAAATGATCTCTGTCAGTCTTCGTTAATATTGTTAATCTTGCACATTTTTAAGAGCTCTGTTTCATAAGGATGACGTGTATGCCAAAAATGCTGAGCTGCATTTCACATCTTTCTTTTGTTCAGAATTTGAAATACACAAAGTTCTTTATTTACTGATACATTCGGTAATGGTCCGGTCAAAAAATTGCAATTTTTACATACAAGATGGATTTTACCTGGGAAAACTGTGCTTTATGTCATTACTGGGACCCTTTGATGACCAAAATGAAAGATTTACGACTCTATGTACTATATTTTACAATCTGTTAAGTAAAATGTCATTGTTTTCAAGACACATAGCTGATATTAAGTAGTCGTAACATTGTGAATTTTATAGCTACACTAAAACCGAAATATTTGCTAGAACCCCAAGATTCTAAGCTTTCAGAACATATAACCGAAAGCATAAGGGTGTTAGCCGTGTTTCTAGTCGACATTCAATTTAATATTTTTGTTATAGCTACTGTAAAATGGAGACATTTGCTATATTCCTGAGTGTCTAAACTTTCTGTAGATATATAACATGTATATATAACCTAAAAATTTTACTTGTGATTCTACTCAATTTTTTGAGGGGTTGAAAATCCTGCGGGCGGGATACCAATCCTTAACCAGTTAAGAAGGATTTTCCACATTATTAAGCAGGCCACAGGTTTCAAGCAATATAAGAAAGAAAAAGGATCTCTCTGCTAAGGAAAAGCATCAAATAGTGCAATGCCTTGGACAAGGTATGAGACATTAGATATTCCAGAAAAACTTAAGTGTGATCATCGTACTGTGAAGAGGTTTTGGCTGATTCAGAGCACCGACAGGTTTGTGCAGATAAAGGGATATTGAGGAAGGTTACTGCCACACAAAATCATCAGATTAAGAGAGTAGCTGCTAAAATGCCATTACAAAGCAAAAAATAGGTTTTTTGAAGCTGCTGGTTCCTCTGGAGTCCCAAAAACCTCAAGGTGTAGGATCACCCAGAGGCTTGCAGTACATAAACCTACTATTCGGCCATCCATAACCAATGCTCACAAGCAGAAACGGTTGCAGTGGGCCCAGAAATACATTAAGACTAACTTTCAAAAAGTCTTGTTTTCTGATGAGTGGATAACGTTTTGGCCTTGTTTTGACACAGTAAAAATTTCGCAACTCGTAACTTGGGTTTTGTAACTCCAGTGTTGCACAAAACATTTGCAGACATTCACAAAATATTTGTACAGATGCAAAACTTTTTAACACATTCACAAAATATTTCTACAGATGCAAAACTTTTTTACACATGCAAACATCACTTCGCAACCTCAAAATATTATTGGCTCTTATTTGATCCCATACAATGTGAAGTAGAAAATATTATTGGCGAGTTGGAAAAGAGGAGGAAAATGTTGTTTGAAGGGCACAGTGTGCCTATTACCAATGGCGAAAAGGCGTTGGAGTGGCAAAAGCTTGCAGATGCTGTAAGAAAGTCGGACCGTGGCCGAAAAATAAAGTGGTCAGATATCAGTCGATGTCAAAGCGTCTAGCGCTTCATTGCGAAAGTGTGTCTGCCACGGGTGGGGGGAAATTGGCTACATTACAGCAACATGTGCAGTCAATAGCACCGATTACATTTGGGAAACCGGACAAATTGTGCTTTTTTGTTTGACTGTTCACCCGCCTTGTACGGAAACTTAAAGGGATACTTTACCGCTGGACAGATAAATATATATTTGAAATGGGTCTTTTATGTATTAGAAATGTTATAAAGTTTAGAAGTTGGTGCCTTCTCATTCAAGAAAAGTCAGAAAATATAGTTTGGGTTTAATTTGGATGAAATACAACAACTCCCAGAATGCACTTGCTTCAGTGCTCTACTAAGGACCTCCCAAGACACGTCTACCGGTTAGAGAGGGCAGTAGTCCTACACCCTTGCCCGGCCTTATACTCCTGTACAGTAGGTGGCAGTATATGCACCTTTTAAGTCGTTTGCGATCTGCCATTAAAAACTCACAGAAGAAAACATATGTTTCCATTCTAGGAAGATAACTATTTTGCAAACAGTTTCAGCAGACTTATCAACCAACCAAAGTTTTGAAGAGGACACCAGCTGGTACAGTATTAAACGCATTTGCCTATTTCTGATCACACAGTTACACGTAGTGATATAGTTGTTAGCATTAAAACAGCAAAGGTAGGAAAGTAACGTTAGATATATAATTACTTGGTAAGTTATAAACAAGTTGGCTAAATTAGCTGTTAGCTACAGTATTGAGCATCTGAATTAGGCCTAACACGCAACTCCCTGTTGCTGTATATTTGATGGATATAAGAAGAATGCACTACTTTTGTCAATTGTGTAACCATGAACAATGAGATTAAAGCAAATTCTTTTCCAGTCTGTTAACATTTGGGTAGAGAAATGTAATGGCAAGAAATAAGTAGTGCAAAACAAGGATAATACCGTTGCTGCACAGTTCCGAGACGTTATATACATGTATATAAAATAGAAAGGTAAAAATGGATTGTATACAGTTTGAAGTAATGAGCGATCGAATACAGGATGGCGAGCAGTAAGGTGCCCCATTTTTTTGTTGTTTCGTTGGCAGTAATCGTTTTGTGTACTGCATAATGGAAAAACGTCTAGCAAAGTTAACTCTTAGTTCAGGTTTTATGTTTAATTATATTAAACATAACATTGTAAGATTAGTACTGTAATATTAACACGCTGTACATAGCTGTCTATATGGTTCATACTGAATATCTCTTATAATTTAACTGCTGACACAGTAATCTATTTAATTTCTTATTATTTACAGGACAACCACAAGTTTTTAGCTAGAGATCCAAGCAGCTAGAAAATCTTCACCCCACCCAGTTTATAGACCCATCAAAGGAGGCTGCTACGACTTTCCAATAGCACTTCAATCATGGCACCTAGCTCATTGTCTTCACCAAAAGTTTATATTTTCCTTGCTTTGTTTTTGTATCATGCAGGAAATTACTACATGCATAATTTTTTGCAGGAGTCTCCAAACCCTTCAATGGAGGGCCTAGTGCAGTGGTCCTCAAACCCTTCCATGGAGGGCCTAGTGTATGCTGGTTTTTGGTCTTAAGAGCATAATTAGGACCTAGACTGCCAGGTTTGTGGAGATACTAACCAATTAGTGAGCTACTCCATCAGGCTTGTACAAGGTAAAAGCAAAACCCTGCATACACTAGGCCCTCCATGGAAGGGTTTGAGGACCACTGGCCTAGTGTATGCCGGTTTTCGCTTTTACCTTGTACAGGACTGATGAAGTAGCTCACTAAATTGGTTAGGACCAGGGTTAAAAATTAACTTTTTCACCCACCAGCCAAACGGCAAATGAATGTTCAAATTTTACGAGCCACTCAACAGATTACTATTGTGTTTTTTAGGCTGGTCAGTGAAGCAAATCTAACAGCCACATGCATACCTTACAAGCATTTGGCTGGTAAATGGTGCTAATTTTGAACCCTGGTTAGGACCTCCCCCCAGCTGGCAGTGAGTCCTAATTTGGCTCTAATTGAAGACCAAAACAGCATACACTCGGACCTCCATAGTAGGGTTTAAAAAACACCTCTGTTTTAATCTGTGCACTTGACTATGATGGCACAATTATTTTCTTTGAGAATAACAAATAAATTTAATCTTACGCCATACTCCTGTGTACACCAGAGTTATAAATTATAGACTTGAGGAGGCTGAATGTCACTGATTTAGCTGAAATAATTATTTCTATAGGCAAACACATACTCTAATGCAGTGTTTCCCAAACCTCTCCTGGAGGACAACCAGCCAGTTCTTGTGTTTAGAACTACCTGCTGGGTTGCACATTTGATTCAACATGTCCTCTACTTTGGTTCTGGTGATTCTTGCGGGCTACAGCTAAACTCTGGCACTTCTGGTGGTCCTCCAGGAGAAGTTTGGGAACCGCTAATGTCTAAAACACAAACCACAAGTAATGCGAGTTCAACATTTTAATTAAAAACATGAACAATTTCACACTGATAGTTCATCCAGAGCATCAGCAGTAGCCGCAGTATTTCCATTGAAGAGCTGGATCGGTCTGTCTTCATCTTGCAGGAGCTATTCCATAATGTGACAGCAGGCTATTAGGTGATATTGTCTACAAAAAACAGAAAGGACAATGTTACAGAGAACTGTATTCAAAGACTCCATTCTGTGTCATTCTATTGTGATCAGTGTTGGGAACGTTACTTAGTTAAAAATAATTAGTTATCGTTACTCACTACTGGTTCCAAAACGTAACTGAATTAGTAACAGAATTACTCTATAATGACATTAACTCGTTACCAGGGTTTTTGCGTTACTGTTAAAAAAGTTTTGTAGATGAGTGTGTTGTGAGATGCTTCATTAAATTAGAGTTGCTTACAACGGATGTCAACAAAGTCTTCGCTCCTGCACACACATTACATGCACATTCTTGCCTTTGACCACAATGAATTTGAAGCTTACATCTCCACCTTGAAAATGCCAACTTTTCATCGGATTGCTCCTAACTCGCCTTCATCAAATCTCTGTTTAGCTTTTGTGTGTGTGTGTGTGTGTTGGCCTGTGTGTAAAAACACGATTGGCTACCATTAAACATGACTCTGTATTAGTCAATAATCGTAATCCTAATCTTTTATTAACCCACCTCCACACTAGCTGTGAGCCAGGGGTGCGTTCGGTACACGGTTTATTCAATCAATGCATATTAACGCACCGAATTTAACGTCCAGTAACGGCATTGTAATGATGGGAAAAGTAATTAGTTATATTACCCCGTTAACGTTAACTAGCATTCCAAACACTGATTGTGATGCATGAGGGAAGCACCAACACTCAGCTCGACTGTTTCAAACAAATTATCAATCTATGAACTATTTTTTTAAACATTACCTGCAGATGTTTGTTGCATCTAATTAAAACTACTAGAACAAATTAGCCTCGTTGTTTGTCTGCCTGTGTAATGAATACTCCAAAATGTGAAAAAACACTGTTTATTATAAACAGGTATGATTATGTCCAAACAAAGGCACCGAGGATAATCCAAGACAGAAGAATATAATACCAAAGCAGGGGTCAGGCCAGAACATCAATAACAAATCTAAGCAAAGGTACAAATGGAAAAAGCTAAGGCAGAACAATCAAATAACAAGGCAAAAGGTTGAACCAGAATATCAAATATACACCAGAATGCTCAGAAAAGTGAAGAGTAATACTCACAATACCTCGCAAAGAGGCAATGGAGTGTGTGTGTCTTATATGCTGAGTGAGTGAAAGCAGGTGATTGGAATTTGGTTGATTGAGTCTGGGTATGGGAAATGTAGTTCAGAACAGGCAAGACTGGGGAAGCTGTAGTCCACAGGAAGAAGAACTGGGGAATTGTAGTTCTGAGCAATATAGACCAGGGAAGTGGCAGTTTCCAGGGAAGGGGAACTGGGGAACGTTACAGCCTGCTCCAGCAGGCGAGGCGACGTAAGGAAGACATTGACAAGGATGGAAAATCTGGCTAACTAACATGTCCTAAAACAACTGAAATAATAATCAAGATTATTTTGTACATTACAATTAAGGGTGGAAACTATACAAAACTTAAAAATATCAATATTGACAGGAAACACATTTTCGATCTTTTTTGTTTTATAGGCTACAGTAACTAAGCCAACAAAATTAGTGTGCACGACATCACCAGACGGGTTCTTGCAGACCGCAACACATAACTATAGCTCAGCTGACTGACGTGAAAAGCAAACAATATACTCACTGTATTCGTCCGTTTCTTCCTGCCGGATTTGTCTGGTGTTTCCAATTCACTGTCGGGACCCTGAAATAAGTTTCCAGCACCCCTCTGTACACTTGTAGATAAAAGCTAGGGTGCTCTGGTACACGTGAGTCCGCCCGGACACCTCTTCTGCTCCAGTTCCTCCCTCCCTTGGGGCTCGTACAGGTTGCCGGATTTAACCGAATACTGTTGTATATAACTGTAGACTTGAATGTTTGTACTCCATGTGTAACTTCATGGCGCCTAATCTTGGCCAGTTTGCGATTGCAAATGAGAACGTGTTCTCAATCGATTTACCTGATTAATAAACGTGAAATAAAAAAAGCCACGAGCATCGGATTCGCACACTAGATCATCAATATCCCCTTCTGCCATATAATCTTTAAAACTACATTCCTCCATCATGGTTAGCCTACTAAAGTATTACTCAGTTTTCTACACAGAGCAATAGCCTGTTCAATTAGCTTCAAGATGTCTGACACTATTTAAAAATTCTGGGAGTGAGGTCCCACCCCCTGAGGGCGGGTTAAAAACTGGTTGAAAACATGCAGAACTGGCGCCGACTACTGGTTGTAGTTTATAGGCACTGGGCAAAAAAATCTTCCAATGACGCAAAATGACGCAAAAATTGTCATTTTGCGTCATCTGAAGATTTTTTCCTAGACACAAAATAGAGAGGTTTCCTGACTCATGGGTTTCTGTATCTGATTACGACAGTTATACTATGAAAACAATATTCCCCTATGGACGATAAAATCTATTTATCATCATCTATGTATTTAACTATCTGCACCGCCAGACAGAGACATCGACAAGAATATCAATTTTAAACATGATTTTGTTCTGTTTACCGTATTATTTATGAGGATGAATTATGTAACATGCCAATATTACAGATAATATTTGAGTGTTCTTCTTGCAAATATGTGCTTCATTTGCATTTACGTTACAATCTTGTTTTATTTTGTTTGTTTTTCACTGCAGGCTGATAATTGTAAGCATGGCTTTGTGACATCTTCATATTATTAATGAGATGCAGTATTTCGATTTCATTTAAACAACGCTCTGCACTTTCAGACAGATCTACAGAAGCCTACGTGTTTCATCCATCTGCCGATGGTGTCGCCATTTCTCATTTCACCTGTTTTTGTGCGTACGCATGGGTCAGAGTTGTCATGAAGGACCGCACATTTTCCCGGCAAGTTTGCTTTTTATAAATCCGAATTATTGCGTAGAGAGCTGGGTACATATTATTTTGTGCGTACGCAACATTTATAAATGAGTCCCCAGTAATGTCTGTTTGTGTGTGTATTCCACGACTCTTGAGGGGAGTATTAATTATTTTATTGACAAGACAGTAGGAGACAGAAGCACAACACCCCAGTCACCAAGAGGCATGTGTGGTCTGGAGTCAGGAGTGCTACACTCTGGCATGTGTTTTTGTGTGTGATTAATACACATTTTCCAATTAGAAGCTTAAAACAATTATGGCATTTATTATACTGAGTTTCTCCCAGTCTTTCTACATACAAACAATCATCACATTAAGTGGTTGACCAGACTCAGCGCATTTAGCTAGAACTGTTTCTGTGAACAAGATTAGGCTTACACATTTACATTTGTGTCATTTAGCAGAAGCACTTATCCATATTGACATACTGTAATAATTGTGTACATTTTAGTACACAGAAAGTGCCAAACTAAAAACAGAATAAAGGGGTTTCTCACAGGAAGAACTTGGAGAAATATAGTACTCCCTTAGTCACTCTCGCTGAGCTTTCTGTTTGATTGGGGCTGATGTTTTAGTTCTGGCTTCGCAAAGCAGCAGCAAAGCCATCCCTCTCTATGGGAGAGAGACAGTAAAACAGAGGTAGAGAGTAAAAGAGGAGGGGCTGTGCTGTAGGGTCCTCCAAGTGGGAGCCAGAACAAAGAGCTTCAACAGCTGTTTGATAATACGCATCTATGAAGTACAAGTTGACGCCTTAAGTATGGCCTGAACCATGCTAGAGTAAATAAATTCAAAACTGCTCCTTTGGAATCATGGGGAAATTGCACAATGGCATTGTGCAATATTAATTACATTGTGCAATATTTACCTATAAGAGCGCTTGTGAGAAAATATTTCCACTGTGTGTGTGTGTAGCTTCTTACATCCATAGCAAATAAAACAGATCCCACATTTAGCACTTGCATGTCATTGTACCATAATATACTGGGGTAATTTAAAGCTGTTTTGCGAGATGAGATATACTACAGGATGTAACGTAGTATTTGTACCATGATATTACTGCAATTATTTGGATTATAATTACTACTCTCCCTGGATGCAATGAAGTGTGAAATATTGGATCCTTCAAGGTCTGGAATCTCATATTTACGTCAGTAGAGTTTCCTATGAGATTTGCCCTTCAAATTAAAAACATTTTTACAGAGGGGAGCAGGAGATTTTGGAATCATTAATCCTTTGTAGAAAGGGGGGTAAAAGGATACAATTAATGTGCACTTATGAAGTTAAGGCATTAATGATTAATATATCTCCTTTTCTCCCCTGTTGCAATAGTCTGAGTTGAGAACAGAGAAATGCTTAATAAATGCGTATAGAGGATTGATAGTATAGCCATTGATGATATTTCCTATCTAAACTATCTGACCTCATAATGATCATTTATCCATGTGTGTAAACAGCTACAGAATGAAATACTATATATAGCGACCCGGGAAAACTTAATCGCTACCCGCGATACTCAGAAAACAGTGCGTAGGCTACCTAGCTTGAACTGAGTGCGTGATAAGGGCTGAAATATAGAGCAGGCCACAACAAGATAGCTTGAGGTTCTGGGAAATGATTTAGAATGTCTATAACAGAACTTAGTAAGTGAATAATATTTAATTCCAGTTAAAGGGCATCGAAGTACAACACTTTAACCGGACACAGAATTATATCATACAATACCAAGAATTAACTGTTGTCTAACACTTCTAAATATGATCTACGATCTAAGCATGTCTTATACGGTTCAGTCTATTACAACATTTATTCAACACATTTGCTATGGCACTCACTGACGTGGGCCAGGAGAGTCGTTAAAGAGATCTCCTTTGTTTAACCTTAAACAAAGACTTATATTTCCCCTCAAGAGGGGACGCCCACAACTCCCGCTGCATATGAAATAAAGATCAGTTCACTGGCTGGAATTGGAGAACAAAACAGTACATTAACAATAAGATAATGCATCGCCTCGGCGTCGCTCTCCGGGCTGTAACAAAGGACAGTGCCAGAAAATATCAGTACCAGACAATATATATGAAACATTTTAAGTGCTAGAGAATGATCATACAGATAACAAAAATATGTAAAGATAACAGAAGTTGAATACAACTAATTTAAGTACTCATTAAAGAGGAAGGTTTTCAGACATCCTGAAGATGGGTAGAGACTGCTTTTCTAGCCTCCAGTGGAGGAGCCAGGATGGAGAACAGTCTTGACTGCTTGGATTTGGAGTTTACCTCCCGAAGGCTTGGGATGGTCAGGAGCCCAGAGGTTGCAGAACGGAGAGCCTGTGTAGGGGTGTA
This sequence comes from Umbra pygmaea, assembly GCA_016801145.1. NCBI lineage: Eukaryota > Metazoa > Chordata > Actinopteri > Esociformes > Umbridae > Umbra > Umbra pygmaea. The sequence goes on from JACXGM010016896.1 coordinate 14,203, forward strand.
TGGTTTGAGCATCACCAGAAGATAGGGTGGAGGCGCTCCTCTTGTTGCGCCGTAGGCGAGCACCATCGCCTTGTGGTGAAATTGAGCTTCAACTGGGAGCCAGTGGAGTGTGTGTAGAAGGTGACATGGGAGAACTTGGGAAGATTGAACACCAGGCGGGCCGCTACATTCTGAATGAGTAGAAGCGGTTTCGTCGTGCACGCCGGGAGTCCTACAAGAAGCGAATTGCAGTAATCCAGTCGTGAGATGACGAGTGCTTGGATGATTACCTGGTGTCTTTCTTGGGTGAAGTAAGATCGTGCTTGGCGAATGTTGTAGAGCATAAACCTGCATGAGCGAGTCACAGCCTTGATGTTTGCTGAGAATGAGACGGTATCATCCATGATCACACCAAGGTTCCTAACACTCTGGGATGGTGACACTGTGCAGTTCTAAACTGTGATGGACATGTCCTGGGGTGGACAGGCCTTCCCACGGCAGAAGAGTACCTCAGTCTTGTCGGGGTTGAGTTTGAGCAGGTGTGCTGACATCCATGCAGAGATATCAGCCAGGCATGCAGAAATGCGGGTTTTCACCTGGGTGTCGAAAAGGAAAAGGAGAGCAATAGTGTCATCAGCATAGCAGTGATAGGAGAGTCCATGTGAGGTTATGACAGAGTCAAAAACGCCTGCATGCTAGAAATAGGACCAACGCCTATTTTTCACGTGACAGGCAAGCGTGTTTGAAGCGTTTCCAGGCAAAATAGCATACGAAAATATGTTTATATGTAATTTTGCCACGAATACATTTAATAAATGATATTTTGATGTTTGAAAGTCTTTAGGTTTTGACAAACGCAGATATAAATGTAATTAAAAAAAGAATAAATAATTATCGATTTTCAAATATTGCACCTGTCAAATACTGTAGCCAATTTTGCTGTCAATACTGCCAACATTGTCTTTGCTGTAGTCAAATCAATATATTTATTTATCCGAGTTTTAAAGATGTGTGATAACAGTTGAAATTGTTGTCGTAAAGGCAAGAGCAAGACCTTCAGGACGTTTTGTAGCTGCAGAGAAGCCAGGGTACGTTTTTGGCTAGAATGAGGACTGGGGAAATTCTATAAAGGCTCCACATGGTTGGTAATAGACTAGAATAGTGGGTATAGATGTTTGCTTTTGTTTCAAGAGAAGTGTATTTTTTTATCAACCTAAACTTTTAACTGATCTGCTCTCTTCCAGATAGGTAGGCAATCAGGGAAATGTGACCCTTTTTAAATTGAAACACCTTCACAAGGGTTAACTAGTTTATAACAGTAGGCTATATGCAATACATAAAATGAATAAGGGGGGATTATAATTTGACATCACATTAGCCTACAGAACGTCAACATTGACGTGTCCATTCGCCAACGCACAATCAATGTGCACATCTAACTTTCAAAACTATACACAAAAGACACATTTTCTAACCTCCATATTTAAATAAAAGGCATTCGTGTTAGCAGGGAATTTCACAGTATTTCTAATGTTGAGATTAACCGAAAAATATATATATTTTACTCAAATCAGTAGGCTATATATATATATATTCATTACTGTTGTAAAGATGTGTGATAACAGTTGAAATTGTTGTCATAAAGGCAAGAGCATTACACCGCATGTCCAAATGTAGACTGGTCTGTCGGTGCCTATATCCCATGGATGTATTAAGCTATGTCCCGGGATCGCCCTCCCTGTACCTGTCACCTAGCAGCAGCAGCGCCTCAGGCACGTTTCTGGTGTGCAAAGACATAGAAAACGCCACTCAACTGACATGCAACAGAAACGCCACGCTCATGCCACGCAGCCAGTCTGCACCCAGCCATAGGGGTGTCATGATACCAAAAATTCTGTAGTCTGTGCCAATACCAGTAAAAATAACACGATTTCACAATTAAAAAAAAGGATTTTCTGAGATTCCATGTACTTGAACTTGAAACATGAACTTTATTAAAATACTTGAAGAATATTAAAATGTCATAACAAGACATGAAAAACACGTGCAATATAGCATAGAACAACATAAGAAAGTGCAATTAATGCTCATAGTGCAACAACTAGTGTCCTCAGACACATTCCAGACACATCTTTTCAAAATGTACTATGCATAAACAACAACAGTACATGTCAACATGGTCCTGGGTAAGTCGCAAATGATTCTGTGTAATTTGTTGGGCATTGGTCACATATGGCTGTATTGTATTGGGTAATAAAAGCTTTGAATCATATGTTCTTATCAATTTAATATCTAATACTATACAGTGCCTTGTGAAAATATTCAGCCCCCTTGAACTTTTCGACCTTTTGCCACATTTCAGGCTTCAAACATAAAGATATAAAACTGTAATTTTGTGTGAAAAATCAACAACAAGTGGGACACAATCATGAAGTGGAACAAAATCTATTGGATATTTCAAACTTTTTTAACAAATAAAAACTGAAAAATTGGTAGTGCAAAATTAATACTTTGTAGCGCCACCTTTTGCTGCAAGTCGCTTGGGGTATGTCTCTATCAGTTTTGCACATCGATAGACTGAAATTTTTGCCCATTCCTCCTTGCAAAACAGCTCAAGCTCAATGAGGTTGGATGGAGAGCATTTGTGAACAGCAGTTTTCAGTTCTTTCCACAGATTCCACAGATTATGTTTTGGATCATTGTCTTGTTGGAAGATAAATCTCCGTCATAGTCTCAGGTCTTTGCAGACTCCATCAGGTTTTCTTCCAGAATGGTCCTGTATTTGGCTCCTTCCATCTTCCCATCAATTTTAGCCATCTTCCCTGTCCCTGCTGAAAAAAAGCAGGCCCAAACCATGATGCTGCCACCACCATGTTTTGACAGTGGGGATGGTGTGTTCAGGGTGATGAGCTGTGTTGCTTTTACGCCAAACATAACGTTTTGCATTGTTGCCAAAAAGTTCAATTTTGGTTTCATCTGACCAGAGCACCTTCTTTCACATGTTTGGTGTGTCACCCAGGTGGCTTGTGGCAAACTTTAAACAACACTTTTTATGGATATTTTTCAGAAATGGCTTTCTTCTTGCCGCTCTTCCATAAAGGCCAGATTTGTGCAGTATACAACTGATTGTTGTCCTATGGACAGACTCGCCAACCTCAGCTGTAGATCTCTGCAGTTCATCCAGAGTGATCATGGACCCCTCTTGGCTGCATCTCTGATCAGTCTTCTCCTTGTATGAGCTGAAAGTTTAGAGGGACGGCCGGGTCTTGGTAGATTTTCAGTGGTCTGATACTCCTTCCATTTCAATATTATTGCTTGCACAGTGCTCCTTGGGATGTTTAAAGCTTGGGAAATCTTTCTGTATCTAAATCCGGCTTTAAACTTCTCCAAAACTGTATCTCGGACCTGCCTGGTGTGTTCCTTGGTCTTCATGATGCTCTCTGTGCTTTCAATGGACCTCTGAGACTATCACAGAGCAGGTGCATTTATACGGAGACTTGATTACACATCGGTGGATTCTATTTATCATCATTAGTCATTTAGGTCAACATTGGATCATTCAGAGATCCTCACTGAACTTCTGGAGAGAGTTTGCTGTACTGAAAGTAAAGGGGCAGAATAATTTTGCTTGCCCAATTTGTCAGTTTTTTTATTGCTAAAAAAGTTTGAAATATCCAATATATTTCGTTCCACTTCATTATTGTGTCCCAGATGTTGTTGCTTCTACACAAATAATTACAGTTTTATATCTTTGTGTTTGAAGCCTGAAATGTGGCAAAAGGTTGAAATGTTCAAGGGGGCCGAATACTTTCACAAGGCACTCTATATATTAAATGGATTTTTCGAACAGGGAGTCGGAAACTGGGCTTGCTCCGTCTGCTCCAAGCATCGACTCGGTATTGCAGTACCTCCAGGAATGGTGCATCCATTTCAAGTGTGAAAATGAAAAAAGTACAGTATATTTTCCTCCCCCGAATGAAGCAGACTACCTAGCTAGTGAATTTTCACAACTGGAGCCAGAGCCCTTTTCGTTTGCTTTTTGGATTTTTCCTTCTATTTTCAGGTATCCTCCACTGACCATGGAGGAAGACCTTGAAACGTTATTTTTCACCTCACATTTAGATTATTGTAATTCCCTTTACTATGGTCTTCCCCAGTTCTCTCTCTCCCGTCTTCAGATGGTGCAGAAGGCTGCTGCCAGACTTTTAACATCCACTAGGAAGTTTGATCACATTTTCCCAGTCTTGGCCTGTCTGCACTGTTTCCTGTCCAGTATTGAATACATTTTAAAATGTAATTGTTTGTTTTTAAAGCTCTTAATGGCCAGGCCCCTTTGTATATCTCAGACCTCATACAACTACACAGTAGGACACCCATTAGGACACTGAGGTCTACAGATAAACAACTTTTATACACCCCCGGTCACGCTGCATACGTCCAGATGATAGAACCTTCTTGCCGCTCGCCGCTCCTAGGCTGTGGAATCAGCTTTCCCTTGCCATTAAAGGTTCAGTGTGTAGTATTTCTAAGGATCTATTGACAGAAATGCAATATAAGATCCATAACTATGTTTTCAGTGGTGTGTAAAGACCTTACATAATGAACCATTATGTTTTCATTACCATAGAATGAGCCATTTATATCTACGTAACCGCGGGCACCCCCTTTTATGGAGGTCGCTGTATTTTGTCGTCATGATTCTACCGTTGCCCTCAGCGAACAAACAGCGCTACAGAGCGCGTTTCGTCACTACCTTGAAAGAGAAGCAGTAGTAGCTGCAACAGAACAAGGAGAAGAAGAAGAAGAAGCAGCAGCAGAAGAAGTTGTATGTTTCTAAGTATTAGGTAATAGTAGAAACTCTCCTTTATTAGAAGTGGAATTTTGGACAATTGTAGGACCACAGCTATTATTTAGCACAAGAGCCGACGGAGGGTGAATCTGCTTTGAAAAAGCGAAAGCATGATGAAGCCAGACAAATACTGTACTGCACAAGAGTGACACAGGCAGAACTCCTGGGTAAACATCAGTGTGGCTTTTTCCAGATTGAAGGCGCTAATGAGGGAAAAAAAATGTCATAGCAATGCTAAAGTTGCCTGTTTTCGGCTGGACAGGTAAGGTATTCCAACTTTAGCAATGCAAATGCAAACTGTTGTTTGACAAAGTTAGCATTGGCTAGAATCTAGCCATAGATACCATGAGAAATGTGCTGGTTATTTTCGTAAAACAATCGGCTGATTAGTACTATTTACTGCATAACAGAACGTTAGCCTACAGCATAACAGCTCATATTATCCAGCTAAACTTTTAGTACCCTGTTAGAAAAAATATGTAACGTTAGTTGAATTGTTATTTCGAAAGCATGATGAGGCCAGACGAATACGGGAGCGACGCAGGCAGAAATCTATGGTAGAAAGCTAGCCATAGACACCATGAGAAGTGACTTTTCCCTTGTCACTGGTGTAAAATATGTATTTGGATTATTGCATGTAACATAGTTCTTCTCCCTGGCTTTGTTGTGACTTTGCCCACATTGGGAGAAATGTGCTGGTTATTTTCGTAAGACTATCGGCTGATTATTACTATCTACTGCAAAACAGAACGTTAGCCTACAGCATAACAGCTCATATTAGCCAGCTAAACTTTTTGTACCCTGTTAGAAGAAACATGTAATGTTAGTTGGATTGTTATTTCGAAAGCATGATGAAGCCAGACGAATACGGGAGTGACCCAGGCAAAAATCACTGGTAACCATCAGTGTGGCTTTTCCCAGATAGAAGGCTCTTATGAAGGAAACATGTTTTCAAAGCAACTTTTTTCTTATCTTGTACTAACTAACATGGAAACAAGCTAGGTAAAGTCAGTAAATAAAACACTAACACAATGATGAACAAGTAAAAATAACATTCGAAATAACATGGTTTTACTGAATAATACATTTT
>JACXGM010016897.1:0-20118 GCA_016801145.1 Umbra pygmaea
TGTGTTTAGGGCCAGAAAAGCGTCAGGTTGTGTTTAGGGCCAGAAAAGCGTCAGGTTGTGTTTAGGGCCAGAAAAGCGTCAGGTTGTGTTTAGGGCCAGAAAGGGTCAGGTGATTGAGAACATTCCAGGAGCAGATTGTACCCACCATTGATAGTGCACTTGCTGGCATCTCCAGAGGCGGCGGCTCTGACTCTGTAGGGTGAGGCCGGGATCTCATCTCCTCCGTACTTAATCACAATTGTGTAGCGGCCCACCTTGTCAGGTACGTATGACACCAGGTAGGTTCCGTCACCGTTGTCATGGATACCAACCTTCTTGGGCTTTCCGTCCTGGTCCTGAAAAAACAACATTGTTCCAGATGAGTCATAAATATATAGTATACAGTGAACCCTCGATATATCGCGGTTCACCATTCACCGTCTCGCTGCTTCGCGGATTTGCTTCGTGCATTGTGTTCTGCATTCTGATTGGCTAAACAGTCTCTCCGCTTCTTCTCTACCTGTGTGTCAATAACGTTGCGGTTTACACACGTACGTAAAACAGCTTTCCAAATTTAAGTTTGCAAAAGCTGTTGAAATTACAAGTTTCTCTAAAACCCATAATGTCAACAAAACGTTCTGCGTTTTTTTTCATAATCATTTTTCATTTTCTCCCGTTTCTCTCCTAATCCAATGACTCGGGTCACGGTGGGGCTGTGCTGATCTCCGCAATTTGAAGCCTTCAGTTCGTATTGATGATTAAAATTATTTTACAGTACAGTAGTTATTTGTAAAAAAAAACGTTTATACAGTACTTTTATTTGTTAAACAAATGCTTGGGCCTGTAAAAAGGTTTTGTTCTTTGGTTTCAATGTATTTTGGAGTATGTCATTGTATAATAATTGTAAAAAAATAAAGGTTACTACTTCGCGGATTTCGCATATTGCGGGTTCTTTTTGGAATGTAACCCCCACGAAAAACGAGGGTTCACTGTATTATTTTTCTTGACCAAATGTGAGGAAAGAAAAATGGGCAATGTCCACGTCCCCTGACCCTGCCTGGTCAGCGTCTCCTCGGCAGGTGTAGGATGGTGAAGGACGCTCACGTTCAACCACATCGCAGAGCTGTCAGATTCTTTTCACACTGCTCATTTAACATGAAGCGTTCAGTCAGTACATGCAAAGAAGGCCTACATGACTTCTGCGATTGAACTCACAGGATACAATCTGCACAAAAGGAGATGCTTGAGATCAATGTGGAAAGGTACACTAGTCGGATATGCTAATAGACTAGCTGGGAAGTGTTGTATCAATATGCGTAGTAGTCACAAATGTCAGATAAGGTCTCCTTAATCGCTGACTTCCACCCCAAACCGGGACGTTGCTGGCCCAATGAACAACCATGTGAAATGTAGGTTCAATGTACAAGATCAAAGTGGCTTTAAAAAACAAATGCCTGAAATCATGGATTACAGTTTCTGTCCTAGAGTTCCTTTAAATAAAACATCAAACAGTGTGTTATTGTAAGTAAAATATGTTCCAGTGATGAAGACGGAGAACAGATTATGAACTGTGTCTGTTTACTTTTTTAGCCCAAACTTCAGGCTCACTGATGGCTTGTTTACTAATCCTGTGACTACACCCAGGCCTTCATCTGTCACTCAGAATGAGGGTGCTGCAACAATGTCAAGACAAACCCCTCCAGAGACACCAGCAGAGACAGACGTCACCCTGGCCTCAGATTTATCTCCTTGGATCCATTCACTACTACCAAGGTCATGATATTTTACCAGATATGTTTAGTGCCAGCCTGTTAATTTGCTCCAAACCAGCTATTCCCAAAGTGGGGTACAATATTAAAGGAACATCCCATAAACAGCTCAAAATCATAGTAGCGCTCATGTTTCTGACAGACACTAAAAACACCTCAGCGCGTTCAGTAACTCCCAACTCGGCCACCGTAAGTGTGGTAAATGGTCACAGTTTGATCAGCAGCAAACGGCAAACAATGTCAGTAAAAAGCAAGAGAAGAGGGCCTGGTTGTTTTAACAGGGATGCTGCAGTTTTGATGATTGTTATTTTTCTTTGATATGGTATCATATACCATTATGTATACAATTTATTTTATTACTTTGTTGTTTGGATTGTATTAATTTTGAATGGTTAAAATATATATGCACTTTCATTTATTTTTAGTGTTTTATAACATAGTTGAATTAAATTGTAAAATGGAAAATACAATGATTTAAACATCAATCGTAGTGAAACGATGTTTGAATAAAACAAAAAACAAAGATTGAGATATTTAGAGATATTTTTTAAAGAGCAGTTTGGAGCCAAAAGATGGAGCTCTTTGTGGTGATCTGAGCCGAATGATCTGGCTCACTGAAAAGAGCCATAATGCCCATCACAAACATGTTCTCAGCGCGTTCGGTAATCCCCAACTGGGCCACTGTATGTTGCCCATAAACAATCTTGGAATTGATTTGACAGGACAAACAAATCAGGAATTCAAACCAACGCATCAAGATGTATTTTCAAAAATGTTCTAGTGACAAAACCGAAGGTTTTTGGGCAACTGACCGTGGCCGACTTGGGAAATACAGAACGCACGGAAAAGGTGGACAGTTTGTCAGAAACATGACAGGCACAATGACTTTGACCTGTTTAGGGTCTGAAGTGATCATTTAAGACAAATAATTGCCTCAATATTTTAGAGTTAATAAATTCTGTTAATAAAAAGTCACTGTTTTGTCAACATTTCTACGCAAAAAGTACACAGAGAAACAGCAGTTTGTACTTAAAGCTGTAAATATTATTCTAAATCAAAACTTGTCAGTTTTATTAACTCAAAAAAAAATGGTGGAAGTCACTTTAATTGTTTAATTTAATATAACTGTTGAAATTATTTTAAATATTCTGAACTGGGGTAAAGGACTGTAAAAGGTTCGGGAACCACTGCTCTAAGCAGTCTGGACGTCTGTAGCCAGGAGACGTAACAGAAATGTTTTCTATATGATCCATATTGACCCTGATCTGGAGTCCCACCTACACAAGGTTCTTCTTGTATTGCTCTAAAGCTTTACAGAGTCACAAGCACTGCTGGGATCCTACTGGTTAGAGCTTTGGGACAGTTGAAAAGCGTGTCTCATGAAGATGAGTTGAGAGAAAACACATGTTTCATACAAACGCCCTGACACAACACAACTAGCATGTTGAATGTGGTCGTGAGGTAACTCACTGAGATCTGGACACAACACATCTATCATGGTGAATCTGGTCCTGAGGTAACTCACTGTGATCTGGACTGACAGTTGGCCCTGTCCTGCATCCTTGGCATCGATGGTAAACTCCAGCGGGAAGCTGGCTGGCACTCCTGAAGTCAGACCGGGGCCGCTGGCACGCACCTGACTGGCATCATGGGTCGGCAACACACGCAGCTTGAAGGGACTGGACAAGGGAAACAATCATCAACTTCTGGAGCAGTAGGGGTTGTGGGTTAGGGCAGATTCAGTTCATGTGTTCGGGAAGAACTTTGGGCTCTAATCACATGTATCAATGAGGTGTAAATTACTAACAGCTTGTACAGTAGCAAAGTGTCAACCACTACAGAGTAAGGCTCCTGATTGAGTCTAAGCACTTGGGACTCTGTCAACCCTAAAACCATCTTCTAAGGAACATCAAACACTTTAGTTTATTTGTGTATTTGAACCAATCCAGAAACAATATTTATAATTCCACATCCACAACCTTCCTAAAATATTTCAGTAGATCAGGTTTCACTAAACCAGAAGATGCACGTTCCCGTCAAAAACGGGGACAATTCACCCAATCTGGCTTCTAGGATTCAGACATTTCCATGCATCTTACGTGCGCGCGTGTTGGTGTGCGTTACCTGCGAGGGATCTCCTCATCAGCATACTTGACCACTACAGAGTAGGGACCCTCCACTGAAGGGGTGTAGGCCACAGTATGTGTCCCATCTCCATTGTCTGTGATGTCAACAGGCTCCGACAGACCTGGCAGACAGGCAGGCAGACAGACACACACACAGGCAGACAGACACACACACGCAGACAGACAGATGTGAAAACAGACAGAGAAAGTCTGTTGATGAGATCCGTGAATTGGTTTTGAATATGATCAGGTTATAACTGGTTTTAACTTTAAAGATCTGATCTTGATCTGGCTGTAACTGTACACAAACATGATCTAGTTATACCAGATCACATCTATGTTTGTTAATAACTGCACAGATGTGATCTGGTTATGACTCAAGTCTAGTAAATTTATTTATAAAGCACATTTAAAACCAACCTAAGCTGTACAAAGTGCTGTACAACGTTATATTAAAAAAAGGATTACAAGAAAACACACACAATGATCATACAAACAACACACTTTAGTACAAATGTCCCAAACGCCAAAGACTAAAAATGTGTTTTAAGACGAGATTTTAAAATATCGGTAGTGGGGGGAGGACCTGAAAATAATGGGAAGTTTATACCACAGTCTCTGGGCCACAATTGAAAAGGCACGATCACCCTTTGTTTTCATCCCAGACCGTGGAATAGCTAAAAGGGACTGATTATACGATCTAAGGTGCCTCGAGGAGTGATGCAAGGTAAGGAGATCAGCAATGTATAAAGGGGCCAATCCATGTAATGCCTTAAAAACAAGTAACATTACTTTAAAATCAATTCTATATTTGATTGGTAACCAGTGTAGAGGCCAATATCAGCCAACAATCTAGAAGCCACATTCTGGACGAGCTGCAGGCGTGATAAAGATGATTCGCAAATCTCAGAATAAGGAATTGCAGTAGTCAAGACGAGACAATATAAGAGCATGTATAACAGTCTCCAAGTCCTTACAATATAAGAGCATGAATAACAGTCTCCAAGTCCTTACAGTATAAGAGCATGTATAACAGTCTCCAAGTCCTTACAGTATAAGAGCATGTATAACAGTCTCCAAGTCCTTACAGTATAAGAGCATGTATAACAGTCTCCAAGTCCTTACAGTATAAGAGCATGAATAACAGTCTCCAAGTCCTTACAGTATAAGAGCATGTATAACAGTCTCCAAGTCCTTACAATATAAGAGCATGTATAACAGTCTCCAAGTCCTTACAAGAGAGGAAGGATTTTAGTTTAACAATAGTCCTCAAATGAAAAAAACCTGTTTGACAACAGAACTAATTTTTTGCCAAATCTTTGTGCTGGGTCAAACATGACACCTAAATTTCTAGCAAAAGGACCCACACTTGTAGAAAAGGCCCCACGTTTTTACACGTTTACTTTGTTTTATCATCTTAACATGTTATAATACATATAATTGGATCACTTGTGGAAAACAGTCTGATGAAAAACCCCAGCTCTTTCCAGGCAAACAGCTCCTGTGTGGGCATCCTTTAACACTGGCTGACAGGGTTGGGTATTTGGACGCTATCTTGCTTTAAAATGTCTCTGCAAGTTGTACTCTTTAAAAAAGGTGACATTAACTGTAAATATCATGGAAGTTGCTTTCTCTACGACATCTGCAAATAAATATTTTATGTCCATTCTTTTTTTAAACACCCTGAATTTGTTATTAACTTTGTTTTAACAGGCTTATTTTCAGATATCGCAAGCCATCTATCAGGAACAAACCACAACAATGTGCATTACCGTGCTGCTTCATAGCAATGTACCAAAGCAGCAAAGCAATGAAGGAAGGCTGTTTCTACTGGCAGTAGTCTTATTACTCATTACTGGGAGTCATCCGTGGACTTTTACTTTGAAATGGGATACACGCGCAGCAGGAAAATAATGTTATCTGCAGTTATTTTTTATTTGTATTATCACTGTTTAAATCATGGATATGTGATATCTGGTTATAACTGCAGGAATGAACCCACCTCGTGGTGCCTTGACAGCCACTGAAAGAGGCGCTATTCCAGCCTTGCTACAGTCCACGTTGAAGGACTGTGGGACGTTGGCACGGACCCCTGAGCCCACACCGGGTCCTGAGATCTTCACCTTGCTGGAATCCACCATGTCCTTTACTGGCACCTTAAATGGACTGCCTGGTACGCAGACAGAGATACAGACTCAGTTCTAGGTCAAATGCTCTCAGAGCTTCCAAGGACAGTGCCTCCTAGTGGGACAGTGCACTAGAAGAGTAGAAGACAGTAGCTGCCTGTTCTTACCTGGGATGTGCTTTCCGTCGTAGGTGATGTTAACGTCATACAGGCCAGGGACATAGGGGATGTACTCTACGTTACAGCTGCCATCCTTATTGTCTGTACAGGACATCTTAGACTCTGAGGGACCTTCCACTGTGATGCCAAGGCCTCCGATACCCGCCCCCCTTTGTGCGCACACACACACACACGTCAGAGAAACAATTTTGGTCTCCACCATGACTGCCCCAGCTAAACACCACCTTTTGACTGTCTAGATTTACCTGGTGATGATGGAGAAGGTGTTGGGGGCCTCCGTCAGGGCCTCCTGAAGCCCAGGGCCCTTAGCCCGAACCCTGGTGGGATCACATCCCTCCTGAACCCCGACCTGGAAGGGACTCTTAGGTACAGGAGCCTCATCGTACAGCACCTCCACAGCGTGGACCCCTGACACACACACACACACACACACACACACACACACACACACACACAAACACACGCGCTTCTCAAACTTTTGTCTTCTGACCATTGAAGTAAAAATAAATTGCGACCCCACCACCATTTTCAGAATATCATTTAATGAATAAGCCGTTTTTATTTTGTATCTTACTGTTAATTAACCAAATAAGAACCACATCTCTCTGTAGCTCTATGGGGGATCAGACAGCATTTGGGGGAAATTCACCATTTTCAAACGGGGTGTACTCCACACCGTAGGTTCCATCTGCATTATCTGTGATGTGACAGAGGCTCTTGGCTCCAGATGGGTTCGTCACTCGGATCTTGATGTGGTCTCCTCCCTTCTTAGTCAGAGCTCTGGCATCCACCGTGAACTCTGTGGTAGCTTCCCGGAACACCGCTGTACAGGACCGACAGACGAGTCAGAGAACCTATCATACCAACATTAACCGCTAAAACAAATTTAGACATCTTGGCATTAAATGCTACTCTTTACTCAAAAATATACTCATTAAATGCTACTCTATACTCAAAAATGTCACATACCACCAAACGCAAATGTTGAATACACACGCAACAGCCTACTAAACAAGAACAGTCATTAGGACGGAACCGTCCTGGATCCTAGTCCTTTCTTGGTGTGTACTTACTATCACTATCATAGTAAGTACTTCAGAAGCAGCTGGGATGTTCTCTGTCATTACTCTCAGATGAGGTCATGGTTTCAGATTTTACGGTTCAGCCGCTACCAGCTCATTGAGGAGCTGGAAGCTAAATGCTTTCATTACGCTTGTGTTTATGTGGAGCTTTATCTTGATGAAGTAAACACAACACAAAGAGCCCCTGTCGTCATGGCGACTAGTCAACAAACAGCAGTTGTATTGGAGAAACAGGCTTTGTTCCACTCTCACTACAAGCAGGTACTCTAAACCAGGAAGTGGTGAGACAGGCTACATCCTGCCTAGGGTTTAGTTTGGGAGTAATGAGTGCTGCACAAACAAAGGACAGAATGTATTTATAAAGCCCTTAACTCATTTTCACAAACTGCTAGACCAAACCTAGGAAACGACTGAAGGTCAGAAAATATATAAAAAATTAATGACAAAAATGTACAGCATGACATCTACCTTGTCCGTCCACTGCTGGGCCGAACACCTTAACTCGAGAGGTGTCCACGGCCGGGTCTACCATAACCTTGGCTGGGAACCCTGGCGTGGGCTTGCCCCCGTACTTCAAAAGTAGGGTGTACATGCCAGCGGTCAGAGGCACATAGGTCACTGTGTAGGTGCCATCCTTGTTGTCTATGACCTGAAGACAGAAACACACAGGTGTCATGTACATCGACTAATGCCTCAATGGATACCACACAAGAACTTGAAGCAGCATGTTTTATTCTTGTCAACAGTCTGAGAGAAAAGCAACAAGCCATCTTGGCAACCCTGAAGAAGGGTTCACATCTGTTAATGTTTAGATCTTCAATTTAGACACCATGAAATCAATGTCATTGACGAGCCTGAGTCTGCCGACAACGCAACACACCTCAGTCTTGGCCTTGTTGTTGTCAGAGTCGGCGGCTGCATCCAGGCTGAGTTGTCCTGGCCCGGCCCTTAAACAGTCCACATTCAGCACGCTGGTCTCTCCCACCTTCGCCCTCTTTAGACCTGACCCAGACGCCAGAACCTAAAACACATGAACATCATTTATGATTAACATCTTATCCACAGTGTTAGCTACAATATGCATGGTACATAGACGGCACATGGTACAAGATCCACCACCCGAGCAGCTTTAAAAAGTAGAATATTATTTTCCCAAACTGCCTTTTCAGTGAAAGTGGCAAAACTATGGAAATCTGCCAGACCACTTGAAATATATCCCAACATTAGCAAACTTAAAGTAAGGAACAATCCCCCACACCCTTTTTGAGTAGGACTACATATCCTGACGTTCATTAAAATTTCAATTCACAAACTGTCTCGCAACAATGTTATTATTTGTTACTAGCCTATTGTTTTCATGAGATTTAATTATATTTTGGAAATAGTTTTATTGAAATCCAAAACAGTATAATACCTTGAACTTGATAATACACTTGTTTTACTTAACTTTATTGATATTTTCACGTGTTCACGTAGACAGCGATAAACGGATCAGATTTTCCTCAAATATTGTTGTAGGCAGATTTCACCTAACCATATATGCCGGGGCTTGGCACAATTTAAGTGTTCTTACCCCTCCTGATAGCCTTGAAAGGTCAGTAGGCCTACCTTGACAGGACAGTGTGAGTGTCATTTGCAGATTAGTAAGCCTACCTTGGTGTGGTCAAAGGGATAATTGAAGTCCGCGTGAAAGGGAGATCCTGGGATATGAGTATCTTCAAACAGGATATTGACCAGGTACTCTCCCGGCTCAGTGGGCAGGTAGGACACAGAACACGTCCCGTCCCCGTTATCAGAACACTCGATCTTTGCTTCAGTGGGCCCCTCTACGGTCAGGCCCAGCCCCCCCGGCCCGGCTCCCTTGGTGTCGATGGTGAACTCAGCTGGGTTAGCAACCAGCCCCCCCTTCAGGCCTGGACCAAATGCTTTTACCTGAAACAACCGGACAGATGGTCAGTTACAATCAGTCAGCCAGTAAAGAGACGAATGCTCAAACGCACATAACATTTGGCCCACTCAGAAATTGAACCAGCACCCTTATAAATCCCTGACCACTGAGCCACCAGACTCCCTACCCTGTAGGGCTAGGGTAAGGAGGTCAGCACAAGGTTTAGTGCTATGGGTTAAGGCCAGGATCCTACCTTGCTGGGGTCTGGAGGTAGGGTGGCCTCTACAGGAAAGGGGCTGCCTGGGATCGGGTGTCCATCATAGGTGACCTCCACAGCGTACTGCCCCTCCTCCCTAGGGATGTATTTGACGGTGCTGCTCTCTGGTCTCTTCCCAGGCTGGGCCTCCACCATGCAGGGAACAGGCTTTCCCAACGGGCTGGTCAGCCGCACCTCCAGATGACCCTGGCCTCCTGCTCCCCTGGTATCCACAGCAAACTCTTGGTCCTGCCCTACTTGCACTCCTAAATGGGGAATCCATCAACTTAGTGTCCAAAAATGGTTATTTAAATGGCTGTCATAGTAAGAAACGTAACCAATAATAATGGTCAAATCTCATGGTAAATTATTTGTAGTAGCTCTTCTTACATACAGCCCTTGCAGAGTAACAGAAATCATTGTTTCAATGTAACCTACGCGAAGGCTAACAGGCTAACTGCTATCAGGCTAACTGCTATCAGGCTAACTGCTATCAGGCTAACTGCTATCAGGCTAACTGCTATCAGGCTAACTGCTATCAGGCTAACTGCTATCAGGCTAATGGTAACTATATGGGCTACTGTTACTAAGATAATATTCTTATTTATTGTGTCTTTGTTGTTGTTTGGTACTTACTACCATCCAGGCCGTTGACCAGGACCTTGTTGAGGTCCAGCGGGGCAGCCACTCCCACAGTGTAGGGGGACTTGGGGATCGGATCTCCTCCAAATGTTACGATTATGATCAACTCTCCCTAGAACCCACACACACACACACAGATGTTGATTTTATTCAGGCGAGACTCGTCCTCTTTTGTTCATAGCTAATCACCAATAAATTGACTTGACTTTACTTGCGAACTGTTCAAAAGACTAGTATTCATTAGACTTGTGCCTTGGACAGTAAATATAGAATAGCTAAAACTAAGGTAAAAACCTGTCTTCACACTCTGTTCTGGTCAGGCTCTGAGTCTGAGAGCTGAAGCAATTCAAATTGAAAGTCACCTAGGTAATGTTAATGACATGTAGCTACCACAACATCAAACTTCTTGCTCCACTTTAAGGGACAGAGGGTAGTCAGATTAAGTCAGCAGGTAACTAACGTAACATTATTTAGCTCAGTGTTTTTCAACGCACTCCTCTGGGAAAACCAGACGTTCCATGTGTGTTGATCCACTTCCATACTTGCAAACAGACTCAACACATCTGCAAATTATCAGGCCCTTGATTAATGAATACGTGAGCTAGTTCAGCGCCTACAGCGAAACTGTGGAACGTCTGGTGTGCTCAGAGTAGCAGGTTGAAAAACACTGATCTAGGTACAGTAATGTTGCAAATTAGCTAGTAGAATAAGGTTGTGTTGGTAACTAACTAAATTACTGCAGCTGAAACATTGATAGCCAGCTAACTTTTGAATTCTCACTGAACATAAAAACAACCGGTAGAATGCACATTGATTTAGAACATAAAGAGCTGTTCGCTCATGGTTAATCGAACACTTGAGACTTGACAGACTTGCATGCAGTGATTTGAGACTTTACTTGGACTTGCATGCAGTGACTTAGACATCTCTGCAATGAGAGTATACAGGTTCACACGTATACGCATCGCATAGGGGTGCAACGGTACAGCTAACTCACAGAACGGTATGTATTGCCGTTTGAGGGTCAAGGTATGGTACGTTTTTGGTACAGCGTCCCAAAAATATTGTAAGCGTATTACAAATCCATTTGTTTAATTTTTTGTTTAATTGACAGCTATAAATGCATTTCTCTTGTAATTTCTTTTGCCCAATTCGGTTTTTGCTGATTTATTCACCGGGCTGCCTGGTGCCCGTAACCGAACAACTGCCAGAAGGGTATCACATGAGGGAGGAGGAAGTCGGCCCGGTAAGCACAGCGTTGAGATGCAATGAGAACAAGCTCAGTCCGATGATGCTGTGATTCACCACCCCACACCGCGATGGACCCCCCACCCACAAATCGATCCTTTGATGATACACACAAGTCCGACCCCCGGCGAGACAAAACCACTACTTTTTGCCATTCCTGTCTGGTCCAGTGAAGGTGGGTTGTGCCCATAGGAGACATTTCTGCCAGTGGTGTCTGGTGAGGACCTGCCTTACAACAGATTTACAGGCCCTCAGTCCAGCCTCACTCAACCTATTGCATTGGAGGGATTGTGCGTTCCTGGTGTAACTTGGGCAGTTGTTGTTGCCATCCTGTACCTGTCCTGCAGGTGTGATGTTTAGATGTACCGATCATGTTCAGGTGTAGTTACTTTCTTGGACCATATCTGACCCAGTCGTCTAGCCGTCACAATTTGGCCCTTGTCAAAAGTTGCTCAAATCCTTACACTTGCCCATTTTTCATTTTAGGCAGCAAGTGAACATTTTGTCCTCAAAGTTGTTTTGGATAAATTGGCATAAGGAACAATCTGACTTATCGAAGAGGCATTCAACCTACTGTCTAGTAGCTAGCTATTTTTTTATGTATTCGGATGCAAAACAAGAGCACCCCATACCGTACATTACAGTTATGAATATTTGTATAGCTGTATCTCAGCCTTAAACATTGTAACAGGTAGTTCTCCAACAGCAACAGACATCTGTGCGCCATGCTAACAGGCTAAATGCTAACCTGTTGGATGGGTGTGTACTTCACAGTGTGGGAATAGTCATAGTTGTCGATGATGTCAAAATCTTGGACTTTGTCTCCCTTGCCGGTCCCGGAAAACTGCACATCCACAGGGGCCTTGCCTGCTCCTTTAGTGTTCACAGTGAAGTGGGTCGGCTTTCCACATTCCACACCTAAACACACAAAACAACGCTTACACACGTGCCACAACATTTTGGTTAAAGGAGGTGACCAGTCACATGATCAACCATTTGAAATCTCTTTTTAACTGAAATATCCCACCATGCACAATGCATTAGAGCAGTGTGTGTGTGTGTGTGTGTGTGTGTGTGTGTGTGTGTGTGTGTGTGTGTGTGTGTGTGTGTGTGTGTGTGTTACCTGAGCGAGCCACTCCTGGACCCTCAACCTTGACCTTTGATGCATCATGGGAAGGTTCAACTTTGACCCTGAAAGGACTGACTGGGATCTCCTACAGTGTTAGGGTTATATAGACACAATAAACATGACATCAGTTAACACACCTCATAGAAGACACAGCATTTAACAAAGGTACATATAGTGAAAACTACATAAGACTAACAAGGCATTCTGACTTCATGCTTTAAAGTTGAGGTGAAAACGACTCTGTTCACACATGAAGCATCACACAGCAGCGGCCCGTCCGCCAGCCACCCACCTGGTCAGTAAACAGGACCTTGATGGTGTGTCGCCCTGCACCCGGGGGCACGTACTTCACAGTGATTGTGTCATTGGCATTAGGTATGATGTCAAAGTCTACATCCTCCTCCTTATCGCTGATAACGTTGGCATCGCACTTGATCCCCACACTCACATCCCCTGAACAAACACAGACTCAGTGAGGCAAAGAGCCAGACAGTGTCAGATACAGAGTGTGTAATCCAATGGTTTCAAAGACAGTATCAGCTTGAGAATGACTAAGTCAGGCCTTTTGGCTTTAGTGGTAAAATTAATGTTACGGTTAGCCATTAAGGTTTAGAGGTTAGGGTTACGGTTAGCCATTAAGGTTTAAGGTTAATGTTAGGGTTACGGTTAGCCATTAAGGATTAAGGTTAATGTTAGGGTTACGGTTAGCCATTAAGGATTAAGGTTAATGTTAGGGTTACGGTTAGCCATTAAGGATTAAGGTTAATGTTAGGGTTACGGTTAGCCATTAAGGATTAAGGTTAATGTTAGGGTTACGGTTAGCCATTAAGGATTAAGGTTAATGTTAGGGTTACGGTTAGCCATTAAGGTTTAGAGGTTAGGGTTAGCATTATGGTTAGGCATGAGGTTAGGGTTAGGTTAGTCTTAGCATTATGTTAGAGGTTAGGGTTAGGCATTAGCTTAGGCACAAATGTAAGGTTATTGAAGTCTTCCCTTCAGGATTAGGGGCTAGGATGTACTGTAGGAAAAACTGCTTCAAGGTTGCAATACACTTTGATAGCAGTTTCAAGGTGTGTGTGTGTGTGTGTGTGTGGTGTGTGTGTGGTGTGTATGTGTGTGTCTTACCTTCTCCTGCCTCTGTACAGTCCACAGTGAAGTGTGTGGGTTCATTGGCCTTCAGTCCTGTCCTCTCCACACCTGGACCAAATACCTTCACCTTGTGGGGATGACTGCCCTTCCCAACATTCACCTGTACAGATCCAACAACATCACCTTATTAAACTGAACACAAGAGGTCACAGGGTCAATGAAAAAAAAGCCAGTTCAACATTT
Source organism: Umbra pygmaea (assembly GCA_016801145.1). Classification (NCBI taxonomy): domain Eukaryota; kingdom Metazoa; phylum Chordata; class Actinopteri; order Esociformes; family Umbridae; genus Umbra; species Umbra pygmaea. Next base: position 13,757 of record JACXGM010016897.1, read on the forward strand.
TCAAAACAGAGCCTGAAAAACACAGATATACAAGCTGACAGACAGACAGGCTGATAGACAGCAATTTAAATTTAGAATAAGAGGAAAAGTAACACTAAAGAGTTCAGAGATAATAATCTTAATTTAACCAATAATCTTTTGAACGCCATTGGACATATTTGGCTGCAATGGATTCTGTTATGTCTTCTTAACAGTAACATGACATAACAGGTCAGCCAACGCAAAAATAATAAGCATAAACACCACAAAGAAGTTCACAAAACAAGTAAACATTTATTTAATAGGACAGTAGTTGAAATATAAAAATAAACATGTTTAGAACATTTAATTTGCACAGTAGCTGAAATGTAACAGTAAACATGTTTAAAACAGTTGTAAGGTTTAAAAAAATTATTTGTTCCTTTCCTATAAATGTACTTTGTATTTAAAACACATCTTCAGTACTTAATAACTCACTATTCAATGTCTGCCTTTGACCAGGACTCAGTTTAACATGACAGTACTGAGTATACAAAGATAAGAGGATTTTCAAACACTAAATAAATAGCTTTTGTACCATGCTTGACATTGCATTAGAACCTACTGAAATGGTTTGAATGTCTTCACGCAATATTCAAGATTCTGAAATAATTGGGACAAAGTAAAAAATCTAAAGGTGTGACTACAATCAAACATTGCTTTTTTAGACATGAGTAATTGCTTCTATTTACTGAATTACACGATTACAAAAAATATTATCCACATAATCAGTTGAATACATAATCTAGTAAAGGTTTGTGTAAAAGGTCTCTGTTAGTAATTTAGGTAGTCAAACTGAAAGGTGGCTGTTGAATTTCATTATCATTTTTCCAGTATCATTATAACAAAACACACTGTATACTGTAGTGGAAACATTCACCTAGAAACACAAATCATCAAGTAATAATTCAATAATTTTTGCAATTCATCATTGTAAGTTAAATAGATCTTGATCACTAAATACAATTTCTTGTAATGACCCAAAACTGAGCGTGCACCAAATGCTCCCATTATTACTAACAGAACGACGGGTTATGTTTATGCACAGTTTGTATTAAGGGCCAAAGAATATATTGCGTTCCTCTGTGTATGTGGTTATGAAAATGAGAGGTTTCCTGGGTTTAAGGTTAGCCTTCTCCTCAGTGACAATAAGGAGATCAGCTTTGGTTTGATTGCAATCATTCTTCATCATTATGATTGGTTCCTGGTTAACAGAAGGTCCTCCAGTAATCTTCAGATCAGGGTAGTTCTCGTCCAGAATGCAACCAGGTGTCAGCTTAAGGGTACTGGAACCCTTCAGGGTGCTTGTGTTTTTTTCAGAGACATCATATTGTGGTTGTCTTACCCTAAACGGACTGTTGGGCACGCTGACGGCTGCCCATGTAACTGCCACCGTGTGTTTCACGGCATTGAGGGGGGTGTATGAACAGCTGTAAACACCGTCTCCCGTCTTCTTCACCTTCACGTCAACAGGACCTCCTTCTGCTGTCTAAAGCAAAGAAAGGACTAAATGGTTACCACTAGCAACCATAACAAGACAAGCCTCTGTACAGAAGGCTTCACTAGCCAAGAGAAAGACATCAAGAAGACATCTGAAAGGCAGCTCAGATGACGGATACTGTTGTACAAAGATGAGATACCAACCTGGGCAGAGATGTTCAGTGGGCCCTTTCAGATGACGGATACTGTTGTACAAAGATGAGATACCAACCTGGGCAGAGATGTTCATTGGGCCCTTTCAGATGACGGATACTGTTGTACAAAGATGAGATACCAACCTGGGCAGAGATGTTCAGTGGGCCCTTCCCAGCATCCTTAGCAACGACAGTGAATTCTGCTGGATTGTTGATGACACAGCCAGTCTTCTCCAATCCTGGACCGTATGCCTTCACCTAAGATATTTTTGACAATACCAACCATTAACAATAGCAATTATTAATAACAATAACATCAGTTTACATAATAAATCAATATTGCACTTTGGTAGCCACTATTCTAGATCCAACAGCATTTCACCTTTGAGAGGCTTTTCACACTTCACTTATGCAACAAAAGTGATTGAATCAGCTTTTTTCTTTTAACTTTTGTAAATTCATTTTTAAATAAATAATCTGCTGGGAAAATATGTCTGAGATTACTAAATGTAAATTTCCAAGCAATGGCTAAATTAGCTTCAGCAATGGAACTATCCACAATACAACAAATATTAATAGTAAACCATATTCTGTCTAAGTAAAATAGTTAATTAACAACAGATTCTAATTATATGTTTTACAATTCACTTGCCACAATGGATAGTAGATTAGACTACAGACAGTACCAGCAATGTTAAAAAGCCCTCGCATAATTTTGACCCATGGCTGGTTAACAATGACATGGAATTCTCTTAACTTTCCTGTTTCATAATTTTTACCTTAGATGCTGTCAGTTGGTAGTTATTTACAATCAATTCAACCTAAAACCTTAGCATGTAAACTTTTCAAAGGCTAATACTGTGGCAAAGGAAATGTGTGTACAGTCGTGGTCAAAAGGTTTGACAATGAAACAAATACTAATTTCCACAAAGTCTGCTGCCTCAGTGTTGATGATGGTAATTCGCATATACTGCAGAAAGTCATGAAGAGTGATCAGATAAACTGCAATGAATTACAAAGTCCCTCTTTGCCATTAACATAATCTTAATGCCACCCAAAAAATGTCCACTGCATTTCAACCCTGTCACAAAATGACCAGCTGCCATCATGTCAGTGATTGTCTCGTTAACACAGGTGAGAGTGTTGATGAGGACAAGGCTGGAGATCACTCTGTCATGCTGATTGAGTTAGAATAACAGACTGAAAGCTTTAAAAGGAGGGTGGTGCTTGAAATCATTGTTCTTCCTCTGTCAACCATGGTTACCTGCAAGGAAACACCTGCCGTCATCATTGCTTTATACGAAAAGGAATTCACAGGCAAGGATATTGCTGCTAGGAAGACTGCACCTAAATCAACCATTTATCGGATCATGAAGAACTTCAAAGAGAGAGTTGTGAAGGCGCCAGGGTGCCCAGGAAAGTCCAACAAGCGCCAGGACCTTCTCCTAAAGTTGATTTAGCTGCGGGATCGAGGCACCACCAGTGCAGAGCTTGCTCAGAGATGACAGCAGGCAGGTGTGAGTGCAAAGTGAGGTAAAGACTTTTGGAGGAAGGTCTGGTGTCAAGATGGGCAGCAAAGAAGCCACTTCTCTCCAGGAAAACATCAGGGACAGACTGATATTCTACAAAATGTACAGGGACTGGACTGCTGAGGACTGGGTTAAAGTCATTTTCTCTGATGAATCCCCGTTCCGATTGTTCTGGAGAAGACATGGTGAGCACTACCATCAGTCCTGTGTCATACCAACAGTAAAGCATCCTGAGACCATTCATGTGTGGGGTTGCTTCTCAGCCAAGGGAGTTCTCACTTACAATTTTGCCTAAGAACACAGCCATGAATAAAGAATGGTACCAACACATCCTCAGAGAGCAACTTCTACCAACCATCCAAGAACAGTTTGGTGACGACCAATGCCTTTACCAGCATGATGGAGCACCTTGCCATAAGGCAAAAGGGATAACTAAGTGGCGCGGGGAACAAACATCAAAATTTTGGGTCCATGGCCAGGAAACTCCCCAGAACTTAATCTTTAAACTTTTGACCACGGCTGTACAAATAGGTTACATGTTCACCTGACCTATTTTACTTTATTTCTAGCGACACCGCTTAACAGTTTATAGACATTTTATATGCAGCCTAACTTTCCTGAAAACATAAGACCAATATTTATTTATTTAAAAAATTTTCCTACTTTTCCCTGCCCTCCCAATTCCCACTAACCCTGCCTTGTCGGCAGCTCCGTAACTCCTTGGACAGATCTGTGGGATGGCGAGAGGCGCACATCGTTCATACAACCACATGTCGTCCAGCTGCAGATTATCATTGCACTGCTCATTCAACATCAAAGCCTTCAGTCAGATCATGCATGGGACGTTCACCAACTATACTTCTGCTATTTAATTTACAGGTGCCTGATCTGCACACAGAGTCGCTGGAAAGCAACATGGCAGGATAGATACACTTATCTAACCAAAATCCCAGGCAGCGCTATGCCAATTTGTGCTGCCTCGCGCAGGAGGTCCAAGGAAAGTCAGAGACATGGTATAGGATCATTACATAGACTCCATATGCAGATACACAATCCCGCATTTTTGGCCAGTATCTTACACATATCCGATCCCAGTATCAGATCGCTGTATCCATAAATACCTTACTACCTTTTCTACCCGAGTGGTATTAGGTCCTCTTTAATGTCTCATTATTGGTGTCCACCAGGGCATGGTAAAAGGTCCTCTTTAACATCTTGACACAGTGACGACATTGCTCTCTGTGCTCTCTAGTATGTGGAAAAACAAACAGGTCCTGAGAAGGTTCCCAAGTTGAACCAACTGATCCAGCACCAGTTTAGAACCAGAGCCAGCTTTGGTCAAAAAGGAGTATTTAACATCTTAACACTGTCCAGTAGGGCTTGGTAGTGTTTCCGATAATTTTCTTATACACTAGAACTCTATTCTGTCATGTCCTCAAAGGGTCCCAATCCCAAATGGCACACTTAGAGTGCACTACCTTTTACTAAATAGAAACAGGATCAGAGATGAACACTGAATGGAAACTGGTGTCCTGATGTCACTCACCAGGCTGGGGTTGCTCTCATTGTTGTCAGGGACGATGTAGGCCATGAACGGGCTGTCTTCGATGTCCTCGTCATCACACATCACATGTACTGCATACTCTCCTGCCTCCATCGGCCAGTACTTCACGTCACAGGAACCATCATTCTGGTCCATGCACTCAATCTTAGCCTGCGACGGGCCCTCAATGGCAAAGCCTAGCAGACGATAATGAAGTGGAATTTAGAAAACCGTAAAGATCTACGTATAGAAAACAGTATACTGTATAGATCTAGGCATATAAAAAACAGTATAGATCTAGGCATATAAAACAGTATAGATCTATATAAAACAGTATAAATCTACATAAAACAGTATAAATCTACATAAAACAGTATAAATCTATATAAAACAGTATAGATCTACGTATATAAAACAGTATAGATCTACGTATATAAAACAGTATAGAGCTATATAAAACAGTATAGATCTATATAAAACAGTATAGATCTACGTATATAAAACAGTATAGATCTATATAAAACAGTATGAATCTTCCTTTACTGCCCCACAACGTGTAAAAAAACACCATGTAGAAACAGAACTGTGAAAAGACATCTGATCAGAACTCACCCAAAACTCCCACATCTGGACCAATGGATTCTGCCACAAAGTCAGCTGATTTACCGACCATGCCTCCTTCCAAACCGGGTCCCCAGGCCCGGATTTTCTGAGGAGCAGCCTCTGAACCCACCGCCACCTCAAACGGACTAGGTAAACACAGATCGATTAGATGTAGGGAAGGACTTAAAACTTTGTTGGCTTACATAAATGCTGGGCCATTAGTGTGTCACATTAAAAAGAATACAACAATATTTAACCAAATCTACGTTAGCAAACCCAAAATAATCTTGTGTCTACTTTCTATGGGGCCGTGTCGCCCTTCTCAAATTCCCAGTGCCCCTGAGAGGGAGGTGGTTCAACACGGAACACAAGCTGATTGTTTTCATGTTACAGCTTCAACTAATATCTTTGGTGGAGGCAGACATTAAGGTCAGCGTGCTGGGAGCTCAGGGCTCTGTAGCGTGAGGTCACCTGAGTGTGTAACCCCATGCTGGTACTGGGCCCTCTCAGTCTGGAGGAGGGAAGATCCTCAGTCATACAGGCTTCACAGAGCCATTTAAAACCTGTAATCTAATCCCCACTGTTTTAAATGCTGATGAAGATATGGAAAAGTCCATGAATCAAGTGGTGACTACTTTAAATGATATTTAAATGTTGTTACTGTCAAAAGGTAACGAGGTTTCAGTCTGTTGGCATGTAATAAAATATAACTGCTTTCTATTAATACCGAAAACAGCTCACACAAGTGGTAACGCAAACACACAGCACACACCACTGAAACGCACACACACAGCACATCCCAGTGAAACACACAAACACAAAATATGCAACTAAAACACACACAAACATGCAACTAAAACACACACAAACACAGAACATGCAACTAAAACACACACACAAACACAGAACATGCATCTAAAACACACACACGCCACTGAAACAAACACACACACACACGCCACTGAAACACACACACACACACACACACACACACACGCGCCACTGAAACAGACACACACGCGCCACTGAAACAGA
>JACXGM010016898.1:0-10282 GCA_016801145.1 Umbra pygmaea
AAAATTAACTATTCAACTGTTAAATGGAAAAGTAAAATTAAGGTCTTTTTTTAATTTACTTTGTTATTTGATGATTGAAAAAGTAAAACAATATATTTTTTACATTTACTTCACTGGCTTATAGTAGGCAAAGGAAATGATGAACATTTAATTATCCTCATTTCCTTTTACTACATTTTGGCGGTCCTGGGATTCCATAAGTCATAGCCTTTCCTAGTTTTGCCTTAAGAATAATAGCGCTTGATTTATAACACGATGATAATCGATTAACAACCAAGAAAACATCACACATTTTGAAAATATACCATTAAACTATATTAGAACAGTGTGACATATTTACTAACTTGTTAAATATTAAATATTTTTAATAAGACAATATACATTTGCAATCTGGATCGCTTAAATATAATACATACAGAATCATGTGTAATGCTACATTATGTGTAAACCTACATTAAGGTTTCTAGGTTTAACTGTGCATATGGCACAATTGGACTGCAGATCAAAAACGAAAGAATGTGGAAAATTAAATATGTACTTACTCAGTGACACTTACTGAATACAACTGTAAGGTAATTTAATTATCTGGGGCACAACGTTTTTTATTGGACTTGATTTTAACTTCTTTAAGGATTCTAGGTAGAATTGTGCATATCGCCATAGAAAACCCAGGCTGGGGAGGAAAAACAATGATAGAGGGATTACTATGAATGTATTACCCTTAATTTTCCCTAATCTAAAGCCCTTATGCATTAGAAATCATATAGTGCATCCGGAAAGTATTCACAGTGCTTCACTTTTTCCACATTTGGATATGTCACACCCTTATTCCCGAAATTGAAATAAAAAAATCTGAAACCATTATCCCATTATGACAATGTGAAAGAAGTGTGTTTGAAATATTAGCAAGTATATTAAAAATAAAAAATGTATATAATGAATTTAATCCATTTAAGAAAAAGGGTTTAACAAAAAAGTGAACCGCTGTGAAAACTTTCCGGATACACTCTACTAGTGAATATTTATAAGAAACCTTCATATTGCTGCCATATCCTCTCCTTACAGACCCCAGTCGTCATTGTGCCAAACATCAGCAATGCAACTCTTTATTAGAACTCTATTGTGTAAACTGGGGAAGCTGCTTGGCTCCTCAGTTGTCTTCAGGGTTGGAGTATCCGACGTTGGGCCAGACAATGGGGGAGAGGATACTTGCTCTCAACTACGTCTAGGGGGGGTTAATTCACCTCAATGTTAACTATACTATGTGCTGCATGTGTCTTCATCAGGGTTTTGGTTATATTGTAGAGCTGAGTTCCATGGCCCCAGAGGGTAGCTAATCCATATGGTTCCCTGTGGAGATTTTTCAGCACCTAATCAGTGTATCAGTGTGTAATCAGTTATTGTGTTTGCATTCAACCTCCTCGTCATCTGGGTTGTCATTTATTTTCATCTTCCTCATCCTTCAATTGGATGCAGGATATAGGTCATGGTCAAAGTCATTCCCTCATTCAGTATGGGATAATAGGGAAATACAGTTGTCTCTTCTTGCTGGGCTACCATACCTACTGGACCTGCATCATATTACCATATATATATCCATATATCATTGCACATCTGAGCAGTAGGGCACAAAATAAGATTAATAGACAACACAGAAACAACATGTTCTACTAACATATAACTAATTTTCTACTGCTGGGATCACATTTGTTAATTTTAGAACAATAGAGTATGAGATTGTAACATGCTTAATTTTGGTCAGATTAATTTTATACTCAGCCTTATGCTGAGCCTTATGCTGAGCCTTATGCTCAGCCTTTTATACTCAGCCTTATGTAGATGACTGACCTAGTAGCTATCAAAATTGGATATTCAAAAATAGATTATTTTTGTCAAATGTGTGTGGTTTTGTCAGGAGTGTAGCACAAGATCCTGGGCCCTATGCATAGGCAGTCCTGATGGGCCCCCATCCAGGTTAAATAAAATCTATTCCAGACATTTTGAGGGCCCTGTCTCCCCTTGGGCCCTGGTAATCAGTATTGGTTTAACCCCCAGTCCAACACCCCTGGGTGTTGTCCTCTTAGAGTAGGACAGTGCACATTACCAATCCTGTGAAAAGCACACTGCTGTAGCACCATCTCCATCATTACCTCCTCCAGGTGAGCATTCCTCAGATCCTAGGCTGTCTGGTTTATGGACCAGCCATCTCGGCTGATGCTTTTTTATGCTTGTAGACATTTACAGTCACTTGATCAACTGACAGCTAACAAGAGTAACCCATTAAGGCTTTTAGACAAGATCAGCTATGGCAGAGCCTGTGCTATTGATTTATTTATTTTCTTTCACATACTTTTTACCATGTTATGGTAGGGGCATCATATCCCTTTAACCAGATAAATAGTTAGCCACATTAAGAATTGTGTATTAGACTGCTCTTTATTGTTATACATTATTAGACTGTATAGCAAGAGCAAAGAAACTTGCACCCATGAAAGGTGCAGTCACACTCAAAGAACATAACTCTAAAGAGTTTATTTCAAATTCCTGGCCACTGCACATTTGAGAGATGTCTAAATGCTAGCCACATTCAGCATTTTATATGTTAGTATGTACAGTGCCTTGCAAAAGTATTCGGCCCCCTTGAACGTTTCGACCTTTTGCCCCTTTCAGGCTTCAAACATAAAGATATAAAACTGTAATTTTTTGTGAAGAAGCAACAGCAAGTGGGACACAATCATGGAGTGGAACAAAATTTATTGGATATTCCAAACTTATTTAACAAATAAAAAACTGATGAATTGGGCGAGCAACTTAACACTGTCAAACATGGTGGTGGCAGCATCGTGGTTTGGGCCTGCTTCTCTTCAGCAGGGACAGGGAAGTTGGCTAAATTGATGGGAAGATGGATGGAGCCAAATACAGGACCATTCTGGAAGAAAACCTGATGGAGTCTGCAAAAGACCTGAGACTGGGATGGAGATTTGTCTTCCAACAAGACAATGATCCAAAACATAAAGCAAAATCTACAATGGAATGGTTCACAAATAAACATATCCAGGTATTAGAATAGTAAAGTCAAAGTCCAGACCTGAATCCAATCGAGAATCTGTGGAAAGAACTGAAAACTGCTGTTCAAAAATGCTCTCCATCCAACCTCACTGAGCTCGAGCTGTTTTGCAAGGAGGAATGGGCAAAAATTTCAGTCTCTCAATGTGCAAAACTGATAAAGCTGATAGAGCCATACCCCAAGCGACTTACAGCTGTAATCGCAGCAAAACGTGGCGCTACAAAGTATTAACTTAAGGGGGCTGAATAATTTTGTAACGCCCAATTTTTCAGTTCTTTATTTTTTTTTAAAGTTTGAAATATCCAATAAATGTCATTCCACTTCATGATTGTGTCCCACTTGTTGTTGATTCTTCACAAAAAATTACAGTTTCATATCTTTATGTTTGAAGCCTGAAATGTGGCAAAAGGTCGAAAAGTTCAAGGGGGCGGAATACTTTCCCAAGGCACTGTAAATGGCATGAATATGGGACTGTACAGTCTAAACTAAAGATCCTGCACCCAAAAAACGGGTATCTACTTACTTGTTGACACTCAGAACTACAGTTTCTTTTATCCCCCAGATTTTTCTAAAATGTTCCCCTTTTCCCAGTTTCCACTAACCCTGCCTTGTTGGCAGATCCGCAACTCCTTGGACAGATGGGGGATGGTGAGGGGTGTGCTCGTTGTTCTTCCAACCACGTCACATAGCTGCCATGTGCAAGCCTTGCACGATCACAATAATCTGTCAAAGGAGTAACAGAGCTGCTGACAAGGCAGTATTAGATGGAATTGGAAGGGCTGAAAAATGGGGAAAGAAATCACCTAAAAACAAAATTGTGATTAGGAAGGGTACCAATACTTTCATCCATGTCAGTACATCATAACCACATAACAAGTAGTGTGTGTTCTGTCAATTCAAACAACAGACGTTCGCTCATTCCTTTGTTGCAAAACTGATTCATGCTTTGCCCTGAAACGACTGCTTTGGAAAACAAACATACATTAATACCACAACTGCTGGCATCAGACTGTTCGGGGAATTTAGGGCATCGATGACAGTATTCGTAATCAAGGAAAATGTTAATCACAGCCAGGTATTTCTGCAACCTGTACAGAATGACCTTAATCTCCACTTAGTCTTGCTGTAGGGAGTCCATTATTCTACAGCTTAATGTTATGGATGTGTCATTCCTCACTCTCTGCTCCGTGTCAATGGCTATTGCAACCAAATGTGAAGACCTGATAATCACAGATATTATTACAATGTCTAACTCAGGACGTAAAATTTTACCAGAGCATTGTAAACATCTATAATCCCAGTGCTAAGCCAACTTCCCTGTCTTGTTGTGTCAAAATCATCTGTAGTTAGTTGAGGTGGGAGGTACATAAATGGATTTGGTATTGTAGGTGAAACCTTTTCATTGCACCTGTCACTGCACAAATGATTGATCTGTCTTTGGTTGAAAATCAGTATGTTTTTCTCTGTGTTCTATTAAAAGATAGAACCACAAATTTAGCATCACATAACAATTGTTGTACTGCTTCAAATGGATAGCAGTTGATTTGGTTTCCTGAAGATAGCTTTTGTACCATTGTTGAAACTTACATGTGTACATATTCAAAAGTGTAGAGACAATTTATATGTATGCTTATTCTGGATACAGAGTTTTTGCTCTACAGTCCAATATATATGCCATATGCACAAATATACAATCCTTAAAGAAGCTAGCATTAAAAGTCCAATGAAAACATTGTGCATCAGATAATGAAATAAGCTCTTAAGAGTTGTATTCTGGGAGTGTCAGTGAGTAAGTACATACCCTATTTCATTTTCCGCATTCTTTTTCTCTGTACAGTCCAATATCTATGCCATATGCGCAATTAAACCTAGAATTCTTAATGTAGCTAGCATTACACAGGACTCAGTATATTTTATATATTTTTAAGCGATCCAAATTGCAAATGAAAATTGTCTTTTTAAAAATATTATAAGTTAGTTAATATGTCACACTATTCAAATAAACTTTAGTGGTGTATTTTCAAAATGTGTAATGTGTTCATGGTTGTTAATCGATTTTCATTGTGTTTTAAAGCGCTATTACTCTGAAGGCGAAACTAGAAAAGGCTAGGAATCCACTAAAGAAGCTGAGCTCCCTTAATAAGCTAGCTTCACATACGTCAACCTTGACAGTTTGTGATCGTATATATATATATTTTGTCTTCTGAATGTCCCAGTGTCACGTGATTGGTTGTTCTGATCGACGTCAGGTGCAACATTCTCAAAAGCACGATTCATAAACATCATTATTTACCTATTTACTGTCTATGTTATTTACCCTGGCACGGTTGCTGTTTAGCATTATTCGGTAAATGAATATCAGTACCCTTGGTGTTTCTTTGACAATTTTAGATTACGTAATGTAATTAAAGAAATAACACACAAAATTTATGGGCACCTACATTTATTGTTCCATTAGATTGCTCAATTTGGAAGCAAATAATCAAAAAATTTGCTAATAATTAGAAAATGAATCAGAAAAAAAACCTTGTGTCTAAACTCTCTGAGGCTGGCAGAAAAATGAAGAACGGGTTTCTCACCAAACATTATTGGTTTTTGAGCTTCCCAAAAAAAAGAACAATGAATGGACTGACTGCTCATTTCAAACCCACATGCAAATGTATTTAAGTCTGCTGGGAAGCCCTGAGATGAAAGGTGGATGAGTGAGGGTGTTCATTTGGGGATTTGGTTGCAAGTGCAAAGTGGTGTTGGGCTTCATTCTAAATTCTGAATAACTCTCAAATGTAATACATTTTAATCGATGAAAGAATATTAAATTGAAATTCACATCTAAATATATTGAAATATATTTCAGTGAAATTCAACAAAAATAAAATGCCTCTTGTATTCTTAAACTTTGAGTGTTACTGTACAGCCATCTTACTCTTGCTCTGCCTGTAGTTATTTAAAATTGCACCTGTATTTCATCACTAGGTTAATGGTCTCATAATATAGGCCGATTTATACTTCTGCATCAATGCATACATCGTATGTCATGATAATTTACACTTCTCCTTCGCTGTCTGCTTTGCGCTGCAATGCAATGCAATCAAGCCGACCAATCCCAGATCTTGCGGCTGCGTCGCCATGACATGTAGTCACATTTTTTGAGAGGTGCACGTCAGCTACAACGCAGGGTACGGCGCAGGCAGCCAGCTATGGCGTAACATTGACGCAGAAGTATAAATTGGGTTTTTAATAAGTCTTCAAGTAGCCCATGTGGATAGGCCTAGTAGATCCTTGTCAACATCTTGAGAACCACTGTTCAATTCCATTCAAATATACATATAGTATCTAAAAAAACAAATGTGTCATTACATGTATGCAAAAAAAACAGTGGCACATAAGCTATATGCTTACACCTGAATTACTCACACACCCAGCAGCAAGTGTCAATAAAAAGATTTAGCTGAGAAGATGGTCAGAGTGCAAAAACATAATTAAAAAATATAATGTGTAAAGTAACCGCACATGGTATTTGAGAACAACAATAATTTCATATGATGATATTTGAAAACAAAGAATTTCATACCTTGATTACATTAAGACAAAATCATAGTTTTTGTTATTTTATATGTGGGTATACTTAAGAACAAATTCCCTAAATATTATTTTATGAATTCATTATAAGAATAATATCAATTATAAACACTATAGGTTTTCCTGCAGCCAGTCAATGTATCCTCTGGTCAATCTTTTTCCCACATCAAATGAAAATGGCCACTTTGTAAGGCTCATGCAGCCATGGAAACCGTCATCATAGTGAACAGCAGTAACTGTGACGCCGGCGTCCTGTAGCCTCCTGCCGTACATTAACCCGTCATCTCTGAGAACATCATACTCACACGTTACAATGTACGCACGGGGCGTCCTACCAAGCACCCCCTGCTCCGCCAGCAGCGGTGATGCTCGAACATCCAGCAACCCTGAAAGTAATTCCATGTCTTGCTTTGTGACCTCCTGTGACCCTGGTTCTATGTTAACAGGCTGGTAATGCTTAATGTGCTTGGGCGCTAGAAGGGTAGTCCAGTTGACAAGGGAGCGGAGAGAGGGTGGGATGGAGGGATGATGAAGAAACGCAGGAGAAAGAATGAGGGGCGAGAAAGAGGTATCAGCCCCCATGTATCTCAGCCAGAACCTGAAACAAAAAGAATGGAGGGAAGTAACACGTGTGAGTGTGTGTGGATGTGGTTGCATGTCTGTGTGTGTATACATACCAGGCCATCATATGACGGTTTAGGATGGCCATGTTCTGGTTCTGTTGGTAGGAGGGCGTGTTCAGGTCCAGGCCCTGGAGGACTGGATAGATTAATGCCTGAACACTGAAGCTCACTTTGTCTTCTACTGAGATCTGTGAAGAGAGTGTTAATGTACATTATCTGTTTTACTATACTTGTGAGAAATATAAGTTGCCATCTGTATACTAACCCATGGCAAGTGTCAAATAGTGAGGTCAATTACCTAACTCTTAAAAATGTAAGGCATGCGGTTAGGAATATATTGACATTTGCAGTTTTCTATGATTTTGTGGGTTCCAAGTGCTAGGTTTAGGGTCACCATTTGTTTTAGGGTTAGAGAAAATAGGATTTTCTTGGGGATGATATTTTTTCATGCCCATTTCCCCTTTGACATTTTCCCATTATCTTTCTCCAAGCATGTATCATCAAGCCAGTCTGATTCCTGTTACATTGCTTTTTCAACACGGACACCTTTAGTTGATACACCCATGGGAGGCTACACATTCATCGACTATCGACCTTATCCACCCGTCCACCCCCGGCTGCGCTGTACCAATATTTGCCACAACATGTTGGACGCCTGGGCATCATCAGAATGTGTTTGTGTGAATTTGCATGTTTACCTGCTGAGCCACTGCTGCGGCCAGGTTTCCTCCGGCGCTGTCACCTGACACGGCCACGCGCTGCGGATCCACAGACAACTTTTGTAGAACATCTGACTCAAGGAAGTGCCTGGCCGCACGCAGACAGTCCTCATACTGCACTGGGAAATGCACTGCTGGAGCCAGTCGGTACCTACACAAAGAAACACTTTTAATGCACAAACGTTCACTTGTATTAAGGCATTATATAAGTACCAAAGACTTACACGTTACATAACCTTTGTGTAATATATGTACTCAAATTCCTATTAGAAGGACGGCTGGTGTATATTTTAACTATTTAAGTAAAGACCTTTTTTTTTCAAGGTAGGGGTTTGATTTAGGCGTTAGAATTACTGTTAAATTCAGGTGTAAAAGTTAGATTATTGAGGTTAGACTTAGGTTAAAGTTAGGGTAAGAGTTGGAGTGCGTCGCCTTAAGTTAATGTTAGGGTAAGAGTGTAAGTTATTAAGGGTAAATATATTTTTCTATGGTTCAAAATCCCTTAATAATTACTTTCAAAATCAATTTGAGATTGTGTGTTTGTGTAAAACTGAAGTGTGTTAAGAGCAGACACACTTACTCAACAGACACAACCACTGCATTCAACTCATCAGACATCCGCCTACACAAGATATCATAGCTCCCCACCTCTAAAAGACAGAGACAGCAAAGTGGTCGAGAGAGGGAGACAGCAGAAAACGATAAAATGTGTTGCATTAATGTAACATGTTGTACTTGAAAACAAACCCATACTTACTGCCAGAGCCGTAGACCCATCCTCCACCATGGTAGAACATCACAGCCCTCCTCAATCCCCCCTCTCCACCTCCCAAGGCAGGGGGCTCGTACACTCGCACTGGGATGTTGTCAAATTTCACATCACTCACCCTCACCCCGACACTCTGCTCTCCCTCATAATTCCCCAGGCTGCCGAGCACACCTCCCAGAACTTTGAAGTGGTGACTCAGACCCAGATCCTGGAGCAGGGCGTCCTGGAGGAGGAGAAATGGACAGCGGTTATTATATTATGGCCCTTAAGGTCTTTCCCTTTTGTGGCTCACACTAACCACTTATATAACCTTGGCAGAAACACATGAATATGCATTTAGATTCCTTGCTGCATACAAAACATGTCATTCTCTACGTTCTCTATTCAAAGTTAAGTTTGAATAAGATCATTAATAAAACTTTTGAAAAAGATCATTAATCAAACTTATGAGAAACCAACGATTAGAAGAAGTGGGAGCATCGTAGAGAGCGTCTAAAATAGAACCAATTTCTCTATTTCTTACTTGCAGGCAGCAACATTGTTATGCAAGCAGTTCTAAGTAGCGTAGGTTTTTTGCTAATCTCGCACACGGAACGTGTACGGTGTTACACCACACCTAATGAAATATGGGTGAAGGTCCACACGACACGCAAGCGCACACACACACTAACAATAATGTGCCGCCTGTATTTAGCTCGTTTACATCTGTCCATATATCATTTAGCAAAACGCATTCGATTGTAATCATGTTTAACTTCTCGTGCAGCTTACAGTTGATATTTTCTTGTTTTCTTACCGCTTGCATAAAAGGACGGACAAATGCGTCAAGTAGCATCAGTTTCCAAGGCTCATCAATAGCAGCAGGTATGGGTGTATAGATGTAATACGCTACACCCACCGTTATTAACAATGTAACTATAACAGCGGATAACTTCATATTTAAAACCCTAGTATTATTTCCATATGAGACACTGTCTACAAAGAGCAGTGCATTCAATGACACTGCCAACGTCTGTAGTGTTTGGGAACTACAGTGAAATGCGAATCGAAGACGGCGAATGGGAAACGAAGTTTTGTTTACTTCTGTATTGTTCAATGTGACCAGTGGGTGATGCTATTGCATTGTTCTTGAAAATGAAAGCAGTTTGGGGTGTGTGAATGTAATATTTTAAACAGAACTGAGCACCGCAACCAATGGGCCTAAAAAACTTTTTTTAATATAGATTGTTTATAATAAAAACGTTGTGGTCGGCTATTTTGCGCTGCGCACTTAGCTCTTAGAAACAAAATTAACGATTGCGCCAAAACGGTAGACAGTAAAAATGAATGGACGAACAGACGCCATTCATTCCTATGGCGAGCAAGTGAAGTAAGAAGCACTTTTTCGGTGGTAGCCGAGCGTACTGCGCAGCCTCACGCTGAGCGTGAAGACAAGACAAGTGCTTGAAGTGGGAATAAAAGGTGCCGGTACTCACTTGCATTGGCAAATCATTATGACATTTGAGATTTCTACAGTGAAAAACAA
>JACXGM010016899.1:0-14497 GCA_016801145.1 Umbra pygmaea
TTTTGTTGAATTGAAAGTGAAGTTCTGCCATAATATCGAAGATTTCGGTCAGACAGTTAAAAAAATGTTCTTTAAGTGACGTAGCTCCACCACACAGCGAGCAACAAAATAGACCCAACGAATCGATAATGAAATCCGTTGCCAACAATTTTAATAATCGATTTTTATCGATGACATCGATTCGTTGTTGCAGCCCTAAGCAGAACAAGCAATATGGTGTTGAAGGCTGAGCTGTAGTCAATGAACAGCATCCTCACATGTGTTTCTATTGTCCAGGTGAGTGAGGACAGTGAGTATTGCTGTGGTAATGGTGTGGTCCGTGGATCTGTCGAGGTGGTAGGCGGATTGAAGAGTCTCTAGTGTGGAAGGGAGGAGACAATGTGGTAGCCTCTCGAAGCACTTCATGATGAGAGAGATTAATGCTACGGGACGGTAGTCATTCAGCTCTGTCACTTTCCCTTTCTTGAGTATGGGGATGATGGTGGATTTTTTAAAGCAGATTGGAACAACAACCTGTGCAAGGGGGAATTTGAAGATGTCAGTGTGTCCTCCCACCAGTTGGTCTGCACACACTCTGAGAATGCAGCTGGGGATGCCTTCTGGTCCAGCAGCCTTGCAAGGGTTAACACATGAAAGTGTTGTGCGTGTCCTCTGTGGTGACCACCATGCAGCGGCGGTCCGTAGATCTTAATCTGGGAAGCCAGACACGCATTACGTTCGGGCCCGGAGTGACTGAACTTTGCGACCTTTTGCCACATTTCAGGCTTCAAACATAAAGATATAACACTGTAATTTTTTGTGAAGAATCAACAACAAGTGGGACACAATCATGAAGTGGAACGAAATTTATTTGATATTTCAAACCTTTTTAACAAATTAAGAACTGAAAAATTGAGCGTGCAAAATCATTTAGCCCCCTTAAGTTAATACTTTGTAGCGCCACCTTTTGCTGCGATTACAGCTGTAAGTCGCTTGGGGTATGTCTCTATCAGTTTTGCACATCGAAATACTGACATTTTTGCCCATTCCTCCTTGCAAAACAGCTTGAGCTCAGTGAGGTTGGATGGAGAGCGTTTGTGAACAGCAGTTTTCAGTTCTTTCCACAGATTATTGATTGAATTCAGGTCTGGACTTGGCCATTCTAACATCTGGATATGTTTATTTGTGAACCATTCCATTGTAGATTTTGCTTTATGTTTTGGATCATTGTCTTGTTGGAAGACAAATCTCCGTCCCAGTCTCAGGTCTTTTGCAGACTCCATCAAGTTTTCTTGCAGAATGGTCCTGTATTTGGCTCCATCCATCTTCCCATCAATTTTAGCCATCTTTACTGTCCCTGCTGAAGAGAAGCAGGCCCAAACCATGATGCTGCCACCACCATGTTTGACAGTGGGGATGTTGTGTTCAGGGTGATGAGCTGTGTTGCTTTTATGCCAAACATAACGTTTTGCATTGTTGCGCCAAAAAGTTAGATTTTGGTTTCATCTGACAAGAGCACCTTCTTCCACATGTTTGGTGTGTCTCCCAGGTGGCTTGTGGCAAACTTTAAACGACACTTTTAATGGATATCTTTCAGAAATGGCTTTCTTCTTGCCACTCTTCCATAAAGGCCAGATTTGTGCAGTATACGACTGATTGTTGTCATATGGACAGACTCGCCCACCTCAGCTGTAGATCTCTGCAGTTCATCCAGAGTGATAATGGGCCTCTTGGCTGCATCTCTGATCAGTCTTCTCCTTGTATGAGCTGAAAGTTTAGAGGGACAACCGGGTCTTGGTAGATTTGCAGTGGTCTGATACTCCTTCCATTTCAATATTATCGCTTGCAAAGTGCTCCTTTCTGTATCCAAATCCAGCTTTAAACTTCTCCACAACAGTATCTCTGACCTGCCTGGTGTGTTCCTTGTTCTTCATGATGCACTCTGTGCTTTCAACGGACCTCTGAGACTATCACAGAGCAGGTGCATTTATACGGAGACTTGATTACACACAGGTTGATTCTATTTATCATCATTAGTCATTTAGGTCAACATTGGATCATTCAGAGATCCTCACTGAACTTCTGGAGCGAGTTTGCTGCACTGAAAGTAAAGGGGCTGAATAATTTTGCTCCCCCAATTTGTCAGATTTTATTTGTTAAAAAAGTTTGAAATATCCAATACATTTCGTTCCACTTCATGATTGTGTCCCACTTGTTGTTGCTTCTTCACAAAAAATTACAGTTTTATATCTTTATGTTTGAAGACTGAAATGTGGCAAACGGTTGAAATGTTCAAGGGGGCCGAATACTTTCGCAAGGCACTGTATAATTCAATGTAATCCTTTATAAATTATTGCTTATTTCAATGTGCTACCAATCTCTTTCATCCAGTTGCCATGATAAGTGAATTTACATAATTGATTCATGGTTCCCAAACTTAATTTTTTTGTTGGTAAATTACAAAAATGTGCTAGATGCATTAGTAAAACAATAAATAAAAATGTGTGCATATTTGTACATTATATTATCAACAGCCATTTTTGGAATCACATCTTTTTTTTTTTGCTACACTATGACTGGCCATCAGTCCAACTATAATGCCCTTATTGACATAAAAATTGGGGTGACCCAGTGCTTAAAGTTGTCCCGTACTCACTGATATGCCGTGCCCAGAGATATTCATTTTACAATGTAGCATACCAGGAGACTTTGTTGCATACCAGCAATTCTCATAAACTCCCGGTACACCCCATTGTCAATCTCCAAGGACTAATTACATTATAACGCCCAGGGAGGGCTGGCGCAAACAGAGACTTTAGAGACTGAGACTGGACTCCTTTATAATATTGTGTATTTCAATATTGTGTATTTCCTGTTTTAGTTTTGATTCCAGTCTCTTATGATTTATGTGTAATGTCCCTTTAAGAAAGTGACACCCCTCTTTAGGTTGGCATTTGCTAAGATATGGTTTAGGTTAGGCTGGTATCTTGTAATCTGTTGATTAATGATTACGTTCAGCCGTGTTCTATTAGTTAGTTAAGCTTCCTGTATATAAATGCTGGCCAAACTAGAGAGAGGCATTGATTGATTGATTTACATTACGTTGTTATCTGTGTGGGAAAGCTGTCTGGAAGCTACATTAATTGAAATGTAAGTTGTGAAATGAGTGTTGTTGGAGTTTGGAAGTTTATGTGTAGGCTCTTTACTTGTCTGTTAGCTATTAGTGTCTATGTCACTGTTGAGAGCATAGTAAGCTATATAAGTATACCCATTGTGCACTCACTTCAACTGCTCACCTGCAGTTACATGTCTGTATGTTCCCTGACTGTTCAGTTAAATACAAGCAACAGCCAACATCTACCTGCGAATTAAGCATGAACTGGAAACGCGCAATGCACATTGAAAAAACAGCTTCAAGAGAGCAGTTGTTTCACTGATACAAATAATGAACCCGCCGAACTGCAGCTGAGACAGAGCAAGAATGGATTGAGCAGTGTCTGAGAATGAGATTACTGCTTTTACACAGATTCTGTCAACTTCCTCCCATTGAATCAGCCACACACAGGTAGTCTCTCCTCTTTAAAGCTGCAATGCGGAACTTCTGTATCCCCCTTCTGGCAGTGGGTGTAATTACACAAACACTTGTGACGTGACGTGAGTTTATGACGTCTACGCATAGATCGCTTTCTTTTTTAGACTGTATTCTTCTGAAGGCAGAGTTGCTTTTTCATCTGGAGCATCAGAATATTTTCTTAGATGCTTTTTGGGTTATTCTGCTGCATTTAACAGCATATTCCTAGTTGCTGTAACGTTATCCTACTCCTTCCTTCATAACAGTTGCTCCCCTCTTCCGCTCTGGTAAACCAATCATTGCTGGGTGACATCACTACTGGTGCTCCAGCGCTGGACTGTCACCACAGACACCAAATTTTTTAAACTCTGTTTACTGCCAAATAGAAAGCGATTGACCTGGCGGTGATAGGCTTAATCAACATTATGTGAACTGGTTTGGCAAGGGCTGGAAAGTAACGGGCGTTCATTTATATGTAAGAATCCTGCACTGCAGCTTTAACTAGACGAGCCACAATCAGTTAACCATTCCTTTAGACAAAGCCAATCAAACCACTTGTTAGGTACAGGCTGTCAGCTAAATAGCATGAATAGGATTATTATGACTAGTAATGTTATTGACCAGTATTGTATTAGATATGTGTTGTCTAAATAGAATGTTAGATTATAGCTATCATGAAAACCATACTTGTTCGTTCTTGATGACTGCAGCATATTGTATTTTGCCTCATTCCAACTAGATTATCAGGAAATTTATTTAGTGAAATTGGGAATGATAAGATTTGGGAAAGATCAGGCTATATACCGTAGTAGTACTACTATATTGTAATGTAATTTAATTCATTACATTTATAAAGATGCCTTCACTTGGACCTGGGTATGAGGGCCTTAAAGCATACCCACTTATCCAGAAACCAGTACACCACTGGGCAAAAAAGCTTATTCAGAGTCACGTGACTCAACAGAAATTAGTGTCAAATACACAACCAGAACTAAATGAAGGCCAGGACCAGCCTTAGCAAGGTAAAAGTACCACTAGCAGCACAGAGCCTGTTGATTAAGTAGCTATTTACTAAAGAGCAGGCTGCTACCTGTCCTAATATCATAAACATCTACATTAACAATAAATTTAATAACGGTTCTTGAAGTGGATTCAGTTTAGGGCTATCTGCCCTCTAATTTTCTGCCTTTATCTATACATGTCAACTTCTACTGGACCTGTGACTGGCAAAGAGAAGAAGATCTACAGATGAATCAGATCATCAATCTGTTCATTAATCAGTTTATTCCCAGGACATATGAATGCCATTTCTGTACATTTGTAAACATAATATTGTGAACAAAAGAAAAATCTCATAGTATTATTTATGCACTGTAAAAGTTAAAATGTGATACATAATGTTTTTTTTTACCAGTCGAATCTGATGCGAGGGAATAAGGGGAGTACTGGCACCTATTTTTTTAAATTTCAACCATTGGGGTGACGTTTATTTATTTTGGAGTGATACTGTATGTCCTATTGCAATTATTTGGTGACCACAGAATTTGGTTTTTGATTTAATCCTAATTATGGCATGTAAAGGTTGTGTAAACAAACTTTATGCTATGCCATTTAACTGGTTATAAACTAGCTTGTAAAGTCATCTAAAAGTAATAGAAAGTACTCATATTACATTACTGGGTTACACTTTATTTGGAGAGTCCGACATTCCATCTGTAGGTGCTCTACAGAGTTTGTTGATGATATGACTATCTGTTGATAAGCAACTAATTGTGTAGTTTAAGGGTATGGGTAAGTTTAGAATATTTCAGAGTAATGGTTAAGGTTAGGGTTAACATTAGGGGAATGGTTAAGGTTAGGATAAGGGTTAGCGTTAGTAGATAGTTTGTTAAAATGTTGTTGATATTCTGCAGATAATATGTAGAGCATCTAGAGATACACTTTTTGGACTCTCAAAATAAAGTGTTACCCATTACTGAGTTTAGGTAATCCAAAAGTTATGTTTCTGATTACCACTGTGGATGGGTAACTACCGGTAGTAACAGATTACATTTAGAAAGTAACCTACCCAACCCTGCCTGTAGAATGAAGAAAGCCTGACCATCATTGCTTGGCAGACTGGATCTCACATCCTGTCTATTTCTAAGGATAAGGACTGCCTATAATCTAAGCAAACACAAATTCCTCACAAATTACAAAACTAGTCATGATGATCACACAGAATCCATGTTGAAGGTCTAGAGTATGAGGACAGCTGGACACATCACAGATACCTCCCAACATCGAAGTAGCAGATAATAGAAATTGTGTGGTTAGTCGGTATACTGCAGAAAATATAAATAATTATTGGAATCTGGGACAGACTCCCTTTTATATTCATGAAGGTTTTTTAAGCCCTCTGTTTGAGCTATGCCCCCTGGAGCTCTGCATCAGCTGTGTTTTTTCAAGTAGGGAAAAATAGAACTGTCCTAGCAACTGGGAAAGGAACATGGACAACTGCTCCTTCATGATACTGTCTGATGCTTCCAACAAGACCAAAAAAAAACTACAAATGCCATCACAAGGAGATGCAGTAAAAACCAACACTTTACTCAGTGTTTACGTGTGCATGAGAAAGTCTTGAAATGAATAGTTATGAATAGGTATGAGGTGGAATTGCTTGTCGAACATAGCTGATCTAGTTAAATGTAAACATATACAGTATATCACAAAAGTGTGTACAGCCCTCACATTTTTGTAAATACTCAGGTTCCACTCAGAACAGGCCTCGCCATGGTTGGCCAAAGAAGTTGAGTGCATGTGCTCAGCGTTATATCCAGAGTTTGTCTTTAGGAAATAGATGAATGAGTGCGTCCAGCATTGCTGCAGAGGTTGAAGGGGTGGGGGGTCAGCCTGTCAGTGCTCAGACCATACACCGCACACTGCATCAAATTGTTGTGCATTGCTGTCATCCCAGAAGGAAGCCTCTTCTAAAGATGATGCAAAGGAAACCCCGCAAACAGTTTGCTAAATACAAGCTGACTAAGGACATGGATTACTGGAACCATGTCCTGTGGTCTGATGATACCAATATAAACTTATTTAGTTCAGATGGTGTCAAGCATGTGTGTCGGCAACCAAGTGAGGAGTACAAAGACAAGTTTGTCTTGACTATAGTCAAGCATGCAGGTGGGAGTGTCATGGTCTGGACCTGCATGAGTGCTGCTGGCACTGGGGAGCTACAGTTCATCTGCTCCACAGATACCAGGGCCCCTTGCTAAGCTGGAACCAGGGCCCCCTGCTCCACAGATACCAGGGTCCCCTGCTAAGCTGGAACCAGGGCCCCCTGCTCCACAGATACCAGGGCCCCCTGCTAAGCTGGAACCAGTGCCCCCTGCTCCACAGATACCAGGGCCCTCTGCTACGCTGGAACCAGGGCCCCCTGCATAGCCTGAGTCAGGGCCTACTGCTCCACAGAAACCAGGGCTCTCTGCTACTCTGGAACCAGGGCCCCCTGCCTAGCCTGAATTAGGGCCCCCTGCTCCACAGATACCAGGGGCCCCTGGTATGCTGGAACCAGGGCCCCCTGCTCCACAGACACCAGGGCCCTTTGCTACGCTGGATCCAGGGCCCACTGCAAGCCTGAATTAGGGCCTTCTGCTCCACAGATACCAGGGCCCTCTGCTACACTGGAACCAGGGCCCCCTGCACAACCTGATTCAGGGTCTCCTGCTCCACAGATACCAGGGGCCCATGCTAAGCTGGAACCAGGGCCCCCTGAACAGCCTGAATCAGGGCACCCTGCTCCACAGATACCAGGGTCGCTTGCTGCGCTTAAACCAGGGCCCCCTGTTCCGCCTGACACAGGCCCCCTGTTCCACCTGACACAGGGCCCCTTGTTCTGTATGTTTAACTCATGTTGTTTATTTACCTGTATTTCTTTACAGAGGTAAACTTGGTTTTATATTATCCCAAATTTGTAATTTTAAAGAGTGCACAAATTTTACAAGTATACATCTCAATTGAAAAACACTGTGTTCTTTGCAGAACATAAGCACTATAATACATTCATTATATTAAATAATAATTTCATTAAAACAAATTACTTGGCCTAACTACATTATCATTATTTTTGAACATATGGAAATGTAGCTATGGGGCAATGCAGGCAGGGCTCGCTGCTGAACTTTTTTCCTCTCCACCCCAATACCATCTCAAAATCCAATTTCAATCATCCCAAACTGAACTTGAGCTGTCCCAAAATACATATATATAAATATCAAGTGCAATTAAAAGGATCAGTTTCTTGAAAATGCAGGGTCTAGTATATAAATAACTATTGTTTGTAGTTCCAATCTTGACCAGTAAAAAATAAATTTGAAAAATGAAAATTAGAATAGGGAATTTAGAATGATTTTGTTTTTCTTTTAGTCCCTCTTTTTTACATATGATACCTAGTTAATAGTTGTAGCTTCTGAATGTAGGGAATAAATGTTATATTAATTGATCTACTCATTTATTGAAATGTTATTTTGCATTTATTTAAATTTTCTATGGTGTACATGGTCTTTTTACTGTCTTGTCTAAATTGTAAATTCAATGCCTTAATTGCACAGGTCATAATCAAAAATTAGAATTTGTTCTGTGCCTTTCCTGGATAACTAACAGTTGAATAAAATAGAGGAATACATGAATAAATAAATCTACTCTACATAGAGGAATGTGTTTGGTAATGTAAGGCGTGTACTGTAGGTCCACATCTATGTAATACAATAAAACAGAAAGGTGTAATGATGCACATTAATCTGAGCAGAAGTCAAGCTTGTGTCAAGCAATTGAATTCCTTCCCCCTTTAAGGAAATGTATTGTCCTCTGTTGTCTCTACCAGCACATTAGTAAAGTGTCAGCACTATGCTCCAGGGTGTTCCTGAACAAGGAACTCAGCAGGTAATTCTGCTTCTTTTTCCCATGTCTCATCTCTATTCCTGTTTACTGCCTGCATCCTAATTTTCCTGCTCTTACCAGGTCTGCATAGATATATCCCGTCTCTGTATTGTGGAAATGCAGGAAGGTCCTTTATTCAGGGACACCAAACCTAAGACAGATAATGTCTATATATAAAACAGGATGGATGGATTTATATTTACACAGTATTTGGGTCTGGGTCTATTCAGCCCTGCTGTGTCTAAAAACAATATTGAGGTCAGGTTGGCCCTACAGAACAGGGCCTGTGTCCCCAGGAGAAGTGCACACTCATTAAGTGTGACAGAACAGTAAAAAATGTGTGCTACTGCTCAATGGTCATATATCATCTCAGCTTGTTGAATTGCTGCTTCTTCTTCCTCTACACAATTACTTAGTTAACATGCTTCTAAAAATTTTAGAAACAGTCTTAAAGATTGTTACTGTTGTCAGCATCAAAGAGATAATTATTCAATAATACAAATCCAATGGAGAAGTTGCTTAGAGAACCAATGAACTGTAGTATTTGATATTGTTCCTCGACTTGGTTACATGGGGAGGAGTCTACATCTACAACAAACCTTTTTTCACTCCCTGTCCCCTACGAACATTTTGTTGATGCATTCATCACCCCAGTTGCAGGTTATGTAGATGCTTTATAGACTATATACAGAGTGTCTACTACTAGCACTCACTCTAACCATGAACTGGATCCTATCCCTAAACCTAACCATTCACCTAACACTTATTCTAAATCTAACACTAACCTTAACCTTAGCAATCATTTATTGTTTTTCAATAGTTTGATATGGAATACAAATATGTAGAACATCTTTGATTTTGCAAATGAAGTATAACCTAAATAACTTTGTAAATGATATAGTACCATTGGCAGTTATATTTTTGCAGTTTAGTGTTCTGGCAAAAGAGCTAAAAATCTGTTATATAAAATAGAAAACTGTTTAATCAAGTTTTTTCATAGACAAGTGCAAGGGGTGCTACTTTTGTGCAAGAAGAATTTGGTTGCAAGTGCCAGGAGTGCAGTATTTTGTTTTAAAAATAAATACTATATGAATACAGTTTGTCAACCCTAGATACATTAAATAAATGAAAGAGAGAAAGGTTACAAACCGAATAAACCATATATACAATGACTGGACACAAGGGCAAACATTTTTACAAATAATTTGCCGAGTCAAACACTGACAACAAAACACTGAAAGCCCCAAATTATTTTGAGGCAGCAAGGGTTTTCTACGATTCCTTCTGAGGGAGATACTACATCTCACAATAAATGTCTCAGGACATTGCAAAACAAATGACTTGCATGATTTCTACATATTGACAGTTTCAATACAGTAAATAGGAACTGACATGAGAGGGTTGAGGTTTCTTCAGTTTCACAATGAAGAGATTAAGCAATACACTTATGGACAGAATAAGAATATTTAAATGAGAAACCCGAGCACTGCATAAAATACATAAATATCACAATTTGAGGGGTTTTGAAAGTAAAAATCTTTCATCCAGCATTTTAAATACAGTAGCGTATATATTTTGTAGCATTTAGGAGGTAAACTGGGTTCACTGCATTATTATTCCATTGTTAGCGTAACAAACATAAAAAATACTTCAACACAGCTCTCAATTTAGCGTTAGTCTATTTGGAATTTCATGTTCTTTATAAACTCCAGTCTAAGGGACATTATCCTGAGCATCAAGCACACAGTATCTACAGTCTTGTCATATTGTTTTATCCTGACAAAGTATTTAGATGAAGTCAATATTGGTAATGAATACTTAAAATGCTTTAAAAAACATATTAAACAAAAATATAATGA
The DNA here is from genome assembly GCA_016801145.1 of Umbra pygmaea. Lineage (NCBI taxonomy): Eukaryota > Metazoa > Chordata > Actinopteri > Esociformes > Umbridae > Umbra > Umbra pygmaea. Next base: position 10,333 of record JACXGM010016899.1, read on the forward strand.
TGTGGACGATTCCATGTGTTTGTCAGTACGAGCGAGCTGGTCATGGATTGGCAGACTCGGCCTGGTTGTAGGGCCTGGCTGAGCTGCTGGACTGGTCTTGCTGGTCAATGGACTGGTACGAATCTCTGTTTCGCGTTATACTGGGGAAGCCTGCTGTGTAGAGATAAGACAATTATGTTAGGAAGTATTTCATGGAATACATAACACCATAGAAGAATGTTTCAAAAGACTTAAATTCATATGGCTATTAAATGTCTTCATATTTATGAACAGAGACCTTCTGGTTACATATGTATACTCAGTGGGACTTATTTCTGAATATGATTGGTAATGCTTGCTTTTGAATGTAATGTACTTTGAGTTTGGGAAAGTGTTATATTATTGATTTACCAAAAAACAGATAATCTACTTTTCATTTTCACAATTTAATATATTCCTCTTGATAATGGCAAATAAACGCTTGATGAATTGCTTTTAATTACACTTATTTAAAGGACACACAATCTGGTATTAGTGTTGACCTACCATAGTCAGATGAACCAAATGATAGAAAAGAGAGGACAACATCCACAAGACAGTCTACAAATACAATTTGAATCTATAAAACCTGCAGCACTAAAAACAGGTACAAAGACAAATATCATCGCTGTTAGGTGAAAACCATCTTCTTTTTGTCAGTTTTAATTGATCAGCAAACAACACCCTGAATGCAGTCAAACCATTTAATTAATCTAATGCCAAGAAAATGTATTTAAAATAGCTTATGAACTTTAAGAGTGTCAGTTATTGCAAAAATGTGGAAATGTTTTCAATTCATTGAAAGTGTCTGTTTTGGAGATATGTGGTTGTTAACTGACAGCGGCGATGTCAAACACACATGATTTACAATACACATTTGAAAAGGCAAATTGTGTTAATACTGCTTAGACAAGCTGCAAAATGTTCAAGCATTATTGCATAAATGAACATAGAGTATGGCAACATTGATGCACTCTGGCAGAATATCGAATAACGCTGCCTAAAACCAATTTGCATTAATAAGAACATTGATCACATGATGAAAATGTCAGTGATGTGTAAATCAAGACCAAACTATTTAAGCAGTGAATTTACAAAAAATAGAATTTCAAAAAACATTCTGAAATCAAATTTTAAAAGAAATTGAACAGTTTTATTTAACAACACAAATGTGTTAGACATGTGGAATTATCGGTTGATTAGCTAAGATATTTAACCTTGTTCTTACATATTTAAATTAATATATGTGCATTTACTCAAGTTTCACTCTTTACATTCTATAGTCATATATACACACATGGAAACACAAAGATGAAAGACATATAAACATGAAAGCGATAACAAAGAAAGACCAGTGCAATCCATAAGTATTTGGACAGTGATCCAAGTGTTGTTGTTTTGGCTCTGTTCGCTAGTAAACTGAATTTGAAATGAAACAGTGACTAAGAAGCCAAAGTGTAAACTGTAAACATTTTAAATAAAGCATTCATATGTATGATGATCTGCCAGGCCTGTGCTGCAGCCATCTTCAGTTCCCATTTGTTACAAGCTATTTTGTCCTTCAGCAAGTAAAATGTATGATTAATTTGACAGACAGTTCTTTGTTGTTATTTCTTTTCCTCATTATGATGAACATTCTTAGATCATCCACTTTAGAGGTTGTCATTGGTCTAGCAGGTCATTTACAATTGCTGAGCAAACCTGTCACAGTCGCTCCTTGCTGGTAAGCTGCATTCGATACATTTTGTGTTCTGTGTACTACCAGCTACCCCCCCCCCTTTTCCCCAGTTTCCCCAACAATTTATTGGGGGTGGCTACAGAGGGCGAGTGCAGACAATCTGTGTGGAAGAACTCAGCTGGGAGACAGACCAGAATGGAGCATAAGAGGAGGAAGGTGAGGAAGACATGGCAGTGAGCTCCAGGGTGCAATCCCTAGTTGGCGAGTGGTGCGCCCCTTATCCACTCCACCTCCTTTGTGCTTTAGCCCAGGTGTTCCCAAACCTCTCCTTGGGCCTCCCCATACAGGCCATGTTTTTGTTTTGACCCTGAAATGGGACACCTGATTAAATCAATCAAAGGCTTAATGTGTAGTTGCCTAATTGAATCAGATGTTCTAGTTTATGGTTAAAACAAAAACTTTGCATGTCTGGGGAGGCTCGAAGAGAGATTTGGGAACCCCTGCTTTAAGCCAATTAGAGACCCCTCACCACCAGTCCTGCAACCCAAATGGTTTGGGTTGCTATTAGACTTGGGGGACCCTCCTCAACCTGGTCAACCGCCAGTACAGCTCTACCAGACTCCACCATGGTGGAACTATATCCCCTTCTCCTCGCCAGTAATATCGACTCCGCCCCTCACACCTCTGCAGCATTTTAGATGAGAGGGTGTCTAATAAAGAGTTTTTTTTTTTTACTTACTGGAAAAACTGAACTGCCGACTTGTTTGAGTGTCTTGTCATAAAACCGAAAGCTGAACAAGACATTATTAGGTGACCAAAGTGACCCAGTCACTACGTAGCTACGCCCGAAAACTGCTTTATTGCCGATTTTAAAATCAACGACACCATAATAAAAAAATTCACATCATTCTGTTTTGCAGAACACTAAAACTAGCGATTGAGACCATAAACTTATTATGAAAATGTTTACTGAGGTAATAAATCAAGTGAGAAGTGGCTCATTTTCTCATAGACTGCTACAGAAACCGAACTCCTTTTGCAACTGCACGTGTTGCCCCCAGCTGGAATTCAGATAGATATTTTAAGGCACTTTTGCATTTGCATCACTTTGCCAAACCGGATGCTAGCCCTGTGCTCTGTTCCCCTTGTTAGTGCCAGTGGCTCCGCCCTCCGGGGCAATTCCGGGGGGCATGCTCGCTACGCTGACGCCAGGGGGTCTGCTCGCCATGCCCACGTTGGAGTTCCTGCCCGCGTTCCTGCCTGCACTGAAGGCCCTGTTTGCTACTGAGCCCGTGCTGGAGCGTCTATGTGCCGTGCCTTACCCAGGGGCTCCACCTCCTGCAACTAAGTCTGGAACTCCGCCCCCCTCACGACTACAGTTCAGTCCCCTGCTCACAATACCAGAGCTCTGACCCCTCATCTGAACCAGGGGACCTGCCCACTGCACCGGTGACTGGAGCTCCAACCCACTACTCAACCAGGGGACCAGGTCCCTGCACTGGCGACCAGAGCTTCGCAGACAGCAGTGGAGACCCCCGGGGCTTAGCACCCCATGCCTCAACCAGGGGACCTGGCCCCTGCACCAGGAATAGAGCTGCGCACCAGCAGCGAAGACCACCAGGGCTCAGCCCCCCTCACCACGGTTGGCACCGGCAGCAACGTCCTCACAGACAGAGCCTGTTGCTAAGCCTCTACTGTGGGTGCTGGCCGCACCGCTCCTACTGCCAGTACTAGCTGCACCGACGACTGTACCTGCAGCTCCCTTACAGCTGGCGCCGGCTTTTGACTCCATTTTGTGTTCTGTGTACTGTTTTTCTCAGACTTTTGTTCACATTAATTCATCACCTGTTTTCATCCAGCCAGTAGATCACCTCCAATCAAGACACAACTGCATCACATTATTCTATTAGTAAGTGTCTACAAGTCCTGTTAATTGTGGTTGTCTACTGTTGGTCATTGTTGCGTGTAAGTCTGTGTTCAGTGTGTTGCTATTTTGAGTACTTTTGCCCATCGTGGCTGCTTTATTTTGTTCACTCTGTGTTTCCTTATTACACACTTTTTGATTTATCTCATATCCCTTCATGTTTGTCTCTGTTCCTTCCCACACCACATGGATTGTTACAAAACCAGTGTTTGCTTTCTTTCTTACATTTACATAATTCGCAGACACCCTTATCCAGAGCAACATACACCAATGGTTGCATACAAATTTATACATGGCCCCTGTGGAAATTGAACTAAAAATGCTGAAGTTAGTGCCATTATCTTACCAAGAGAACTTCTTCAAAATGTATCAAACAGATTTTAGATTCAATTTGTTTGACTTAATGCATCCGAATGGCCAGCATTGACAATTATTTAGTTCCTGTTTCATCAGACCCCAGCAACCCCAATGCAAATACTAGAAGATTACACATTTAACAGCTTTCTAGTTCATGCATAAATTAAGCAAAAACAAAACACCAGTCT
>JACXGM010016900.1:0-20117 GCA_016801145.1 Umbra pygmaea
AACAAAGGCTTATATTTCCCTTCGAGAGGGACAGCCCACAAAACTCCCGCTGCATAGAGCTCAATTCACTGGCTGGGATAAGAGACAATTTAAATATCTTCCAGAGGGGGAGCAAGCATTTGTGTTCTCCTAGAACCCCGTGGAGACAGAACCTTTACAAGTAATACTACCAAACTCCCTTTATGGGTGGATCACAACCCAAATCACATAGGTACCGGTTAAAATGTGTGACATACATTGGGGTTTCCCCCTTTCCATGAATCTTAATTCATCCCAGGAGGGATGAGAAACCAGCTGTTGAAGGAGTCACTATTTGGATCTTATAAACATTAATTTCCCACTACACTGCAGGCAGAAAGGCTAAGTCTGGTGTGTGAATGACATTTTTACATGAGCTGTATCCCTTCTAGCCATGACCCGGTGACAGACAAACCCGGAGACATCTGTAGCGGACCAGCTTGTCAACAAACAAGGAAGTTATGTTTAAACTGAAGACCCGCCTTGATGAGTGGTCTGACAGATTGCATTTTCATGATCTAGTTTTGTCCCTAGAAGAGTGTGGTGACTTGAAAATTAAAATGCAATTCACCGGGGGCGCTGTTTAGCTTAATGCATTTTAATATTGTCCACTGCACAGCACATCCTAGTCTTTGAAAATGAAATGTCAAATGTCGATTTCATTTCCATTTTCAAATTGTTAGAAAGTGCAGTTTAATTTTAATTGAGACTTAAATAATGCTTGCACAAATAGGAAATTAGGCTACATTGTTTATATTGCATTTTAATTGTCATTAACATTTGAATATAGTCCTTTGTAAAGCGGAGTACGTTTTTGAAAGTGAAATGGCAAACGGTTATTCCATTTCAATTTTAATATTGTCATAGACCTCACATATGATTATGTCAAAATTCAAATGCAATTCGAGAATTGGATTTTAATTTGAATATTGTCTCAAATAACACTTACATATATTGAAAATGATAATGCATTTCTGAAATTGCATTATCATTTGAATTTAGTCCCTTATGGGCTTCCATATTTTCATTCATGATTTCCATCTTAACCGTCTGTGTGTATTTTGGTTTGCCCCTGTTCAGCTACGTGTGTGTTTGAGCAGTATGACAGCAGTCTGTGGTGCTGGATTAGAACTCAGTCGGATTGGCTGCCCTGATCGCTGATTTTCATTTTCCCTTTTCCGATTGGGTGAAAGCAAAATCAGTTAAGAATTGGATATAATCAATAGACCTCAACAGTTCCGCCCACAGCTGACTCCGGAAGTAAGAATACAATACTTTTTCTTCATTGACAATTCGAGTAGAAGCCATAAAATCGTAATCCGTCGATGGTAGACTTATAACCAGCTACGACATGACTAAGCGATTGTATATGCTCATATAGACGCCAAAAGTTCATGGGGCACCAACCTTGTTTTGAGATTAAATAAATGTATTTTATTTGCAAAGTCTTGGATCAGTACTTCATTACCCACAATCCTAAACCAGCAGTGATGCCTCTGATTAAACTGTGTTTAGATTTTGTGTTTCCGGGGTATGATGCATTTAGACAAGATCGTATGGGAAAAGCAGGAGGAGGGTGTGCAACGTTTGTAAGATCGGATGTGCAGTTTCAGAGGGTGGAAATCAAGTCTCCTGTAGAGTGTGTGGTGGTGAGGGTGTGGGAAAAGAATAGAAGGGTGAATGTAGTGAACTTTTATAATCCTTGTTTGCTGATGAGCATGGTAGACCTGGAGGAGATTTTGGAACAAATAGGGGTGCCGGTAATTTGGGCAGGTGATTTTACTTTGCATAATCCTATTTGGGGTAGTAGACTGAAGGATACGAATGGGAGAACGGTGGAGGAGCTTATGGACAGGCGTGGGTTAGTTTGTGTGAATGATGGCAGGCAGACTAGGTCTATGTTCACTGATATTAAGCAGCGCGTATGAATGCATTCCGTTAAAGAAGAACCATAGAGCGAAAGTGAGTGTTCCGTGGCGGAATAGGGCATGTGATAAAGTACTGAGGGATAGGAACCGCGCTAAAGTACTGAGGGATAGGGTGTTTCGAAGGTGCCCGACGGAGACTAATGCAATAGGATATAAAAGGCTGAGGGCTAAGGCCAGACGAGGGATCAAAAATGCAAGAAAAGAATGCTGGAGGAATTACTCTGGGGAAACTAGAAGCAGATGTGTCAGTTACGGACATTTGGAGGGCGGTACATTGTATGTCAGGAATTGGTAGAAATAAGAGAATGCCGATGTTAGAGGAGGAGGGCGTGTCTGCGATGAGTGATTTGGATGAAGCTCAAATGTGTGAGAAAAAAATGTAAAGCGGTTCACAGTGGAGCTAACATTGGTGAGAAAGGCATGAGTAAAAGAAATGAGATTTTGGTATTGAACAGATTTAAACTGGAGGTTAGTGAAGATAATTCCGGATTATTAATGTGTTTTTCTCACTAGAATAACTTCACAGAGCAATAGGAAAAGGGAGATCAACAGCCCCAGGAAAGGATGGTATTAGCTATGAGTTTGTTAATATTTTGAGTGATCTAGTGTTGGAGGAAATTCTGTCGTTGATAAACTTTGTCTGGCAAGAGGGAAGCCTTCCAGAGAAGTACCCTGGATACTGGGATTGCCCTTGACAGTGATATTAAAAAAGCCATGGTAAACAAAGAAGCCCTTGTAGCTGTGTTTCTGGATTTTTAGAAGGCGTATGACATGCTATGGAAGGAGGGGCTAGTTATGAAACTCTTTGAGGCTGGAATAAGAGGACACATGCTTAACTGGAGACAAGACTTTCTGAGGAACAGGATTATTCAAGTCAGGGTTGGCAAATAATTTTCAAGGGTGGACAATGGAACACCCCAGGGAAGTGTAATTAGTCCAATTTTGTTCAACGTTATGATTAATGATATTTTTCGGGAAGTTGGGACCAGTTTTGGACTTTCCCTGTTTGCAGATGGTGGGACTGTCTGGAAAAGGGGCAGGAATTTCAAACACATGGTGGAGCAGATGCAGGTAGCACTAAACAAGGTCATTAGCTGGGGCGGACAGTGGGGATTTAAAATGTCAGCGGATAAATCAAAATATGTAATATTTGGTAACAAGAAGAGTGTATGTAAAGATCTATTTATGTACGGTCAAGCAGTGGAAAGGGTTAAGAACTTCAAATTCTTGGAAGTACATTTTGATGAGAGGTTGACATGGGGAATACAAATCAAATGTGTAGTAACTAAGTGTGAGAAAGTGATTATTGTAATGTGCTCTCTCTCAGGTAATACATGGGGTGCTGACAGAGATACATTGCTAATGATCTATAGAGCAATGGTAAGGTCTAGATTAGACTATGGGTGTGTATGTTATGGAACAGCAGCTGAATCGCATGTATAAAAATTGAATGTAATACAGGCTAAGGCTCTGAGATTATGTTGTGGGGCCCTACGTACGACCCTTGTCCCAGCTTTATTGGTTGAGATGGGGGAGATGCCATTGTCAATTCGGAGAGATAAATTGGCAATGCAGTATATTGTTAAAGTTTGGGGATATAAAGAAGACCACCCGGCAAAAGCAGTGTTGACTAATGCCTGGGAGTGGGCGTCAGGGAAAAGGAAGAAAGAGTGTTTTTTGTATAACATCAGCAAAAAGGTGGAGAAGCTGGGACTGGGAGAGGCAGGAGTGGCCCCGCAAGTGTACTGGGCAGTTACACCCCCATGGTTGCGTCCCACGCCAGAAGTGGACTTTAGTATATTGGAAAATATGAAGCATCTTAGGAGTAGTGCATGCCCGGGGTTGGTGAATCAAAGGCTAGGCACACATTGGGAGATGTTCCTTCAGATTTTCACAGATGGATCACAAGATCCCCAGACTGGGAAGTCTGGCTTTGCCTTTTCTGTTCCCCAACATGACATTGTACAGTTCAAACGACCGTCTGAGGTGGTATCGGTCTATACGGAGCTAATTGCTATAATTTGGGCATGTCAGTGGGTGGAGGAAGTGTGGCCACAGAGAGTGGTCATTTGTTCAGATTCAGCATCAGTGTTGGGAACTCTGATAGGAAGTAATGGGGGAGCCAGACCTGATCTTATTATGGAAGTAATGGCTCTGTTGTATAGGATCGAGAAGTCTGGAGAACTGGTGGGATTTATGTGGGTGCCGGCACATGTTGGGATAGAAGGGAATGAGGTAGCAGATAAGGCAGCTAAAATGGCATTAAAAAGAGACATCGATGTAAGGGTATCTGTTGGGGTATCTGAATGTCGGTCGGTCATTAGGAAAAATGGGATGGCAGAGTGGCAAAGGCAGTAGGAAGAGGAAAAGGGGTCGTCATTATTTTTCAATTCAAAATAGGGTCCAGGCAGGCCAGAGTTGGGTGTGGAATGAAAGAAGACAATCTGTATTAATGGCTAGACCGAGACTCGGGCACTGTGGTCTGGCATGGGATCTAATAATGGTTGGCAAGCATGGGGATGGGCTTTGTGATACCTGCAAACAGCAGCAGACTGTACATCATGTACTCTTGTAGTGTCTGCAATTTGTGAAGGAAAGAGGGAAGTTGTGCGCTGCTCTGTGTCAATTGGGGATTCAGGATATGTCATTAAAAGCCTTAGCAAATACACTGGAGTTTCAGGGTGAGGTAGTGGGATCCATTATGGATTTTGCCGCTGCAACAGGCCTGTTCAAATGAATAATGCATAACTTGATCTGTGGGAGGCAGCAATATGCCTTGATGCATCTAGTCTGCCGTAAAGCCAGAAGGAGAAGAAAAAGCTTTGCGTTTCCAACTCTGGCAGGCTGCCCGAGTCGTACGCCTGTGTCGTAGCAAACATTATGGATAGTTAGAGAACTGTAAATACGTTTACTGAGCTGTAGATTATATCATATTTCAAGGATGACATTGTGTAAGTGAAGTTAGCTAAAGATAGGTATTTTAAAGTAATGTAAAGGCGGAAAGATAACACTCACAATGTTGTATGGGATGAATAGTTCCTTTGCTCTGAATAAAAAATATGTACACAGTCATGACTTTTTTTGGATTTGCGGTTGATTTTTTCACTCGAAATTATAGTTTGTATGCTTATGAGCCATGTCGTAGCTGGTTAGCCTAAGGCAAGGTCTAAAACTCTTTATATACAGATTTGTCCAGAAGTCAACGTGAGAAATAAATGGGAAATTTACCTCCGGAACCCAAGCTCTCTCGGACGAGGGGCGGGACTGTTAAGCTCTATTTTAGGTCTACTCAGTAGCGAATTGTGATTTAAAAAGTAGCGAAGTACTTTACATAGTGAAATGCCTACTTAAGTAAAAGTAAAATTACAGACTTTAAAAAATACTCATGAAAGTACAAGTACCCAAAAATAATACTTAATTACAGTAACAGGAGTAGTTGTAATTTGTTACTTCCATCACTGAAGAAGTGCTTAATAATTTGTTAATAGAGCCTCCTCCACAACTATTTAATAAAAATAAATCATGCCATATTATGTCTTAAATGCGCACAAATCCAAAGAAAGACGTTACGGCATGTGAAGCAGTGCTGCTTAGGGGCTGATTAAACAGACATACTGCTAGCCTGTGCTTTTATGATCACATGTAATATGCTAGGTGTTGTGGACAATGCGCTGAGTCTGAAACAGAACTGTAAACACAGTTGTTACAGACAGTTTTCTGTCTGAAAACATTTATTGGTGCATTTTGTGCTTTAACACAAATTCCATAGAAACCAAGAAAAGAAAGACATATAGCTGGCTACAGAAAGGATTTGGAAGCAGTTATATCTGGAGATCCTACCAAGGACTAAATTACAGTTTGCCCACAGATTTGTACACACCCTGTTCACTTTAGTCTTTGAATCTAAGAAACATAGCCTAATCCTTTACAAGATGTTTCTTCAAAGAAAGAGTGATCATATTTTCAAACAGTTGTAGTAACTATTATTGTTCAGGGTTGCCAAACTTTTCAAATACATTTTTTTCATTTGTAAAATTAAAAAATGAAGTTGTTTTAATGTATACACTGTCACTCTCCAATATTGTTTTGTTCTAGGGTATTATCCAGCTGGAGAAGGAGTTGGCATACTTGGGCAGTGTGTGTGCTGCTGCTCTCATGAAGAAGGATCTGGCTCTGCCTATAGGTGAGGGTAAACCCTTAAAGGGACATTTCACTGTTGCTGAGCTACTTAGCAATGATCATGTATGTCAAATACATAAATTATCCTGAACACAAACTAGAATGAGCAACATAAAATGTAGCTGCAGTAACACCTTCCTCTGTATTCATCCGTTTATAGAAGACCTCAAGGTCAACCATTTATAGCAAATTTAGATACTGCCTTGCTAACAAAATGACAACTGGAGAATAATTCTAGAATTAGCATTTAGAAGAACAACATTGAACCATTTATTTTAAATTGTTGTTTTTTAGCTATTTAATGCATTTTTTCCTCACTTTTAAATTTTCACTAACCCTGCCTTGTTGGCAACTCCACAACTCCTTGGGCAGATCTGTGGGATGGCGAGGGGCGCACATATGGTTAATCCAAACACATGTCGCCCAGCCGCCAATTATTTTTGCACTGCTCATCCAACATGGATGCCTTTGGTCAGATCATGCACGGGATGATTACAATCACAAACTATACTTCTGCGATTATATTTACAGGCACTCGATCTGAACACAAGGAGTCACTAGAGAGCGACATGGCAGAATAGATCACCTGAATTATGTAACCCAAAAAAGTGGGAACAGTTTTGAGAACAGTTTCTCATTTATAACGGTGATAAAAAAGTGAAAGTTGTAAGAAGACAAAGTTGTACATGAATTACACAAGTTAGAAATGAATTACACAAGGGAATAAAAAGATCTTTAAAGTAAATGTTGTAGGTATATGTACAGTTAGTGCAAAAGAAGTCTGAATTACAGAGGTAGATTAATTGGTATGTATAAATTGGCAAGGCAAAAAACAATGGAATAATTAAAACTTAAATAATTGTGCAAATATATATTGTGCAAATTACAAACAATAAAAAGAAGCTGTACAGATCAGTTCATGCAAATGCACGATGGGGCAAAACTAAGGCACTAGGTAAAAACTGGGCAGATTCTGTGTGTGTATGTGTGAGCGGGGAGGGTCAACATGTGCAGTGATCAGACAGAAGCTTCTGATACTTATAATTTAAACGAGGTGAGACAGTGTTCCCAAGTTTCATTCCAAAGAGGTATGGGCTATTCGGATGACTATGGAGATGTACCTGCCCGAATGCAGGTTACGCGTTGGTATGCAGGTTACGGGTGGGTAAGGCAATGGTGAGAAGACAGTTCAGGTAAAGAGGGATTTTAGTAGAAGTGAATTGTAGATAAGTTGATAAAAGTGTGCCAGGCATCAAGTATGTAGTGAGGGCCAGCCCACTAGTGCATATAGTTTGCAGTGGGAAGTGTTAAATGGGGCATTGGTGACAAACTGGATGGCACTGTGATAGACTATGTCTACTTTTTTTCAGGAGGGAGATAGAGGAGTTCTGTAAATGACAAAGTCTAGGATCAGTATGATAGTCTTTTTACCAGGGCATGTTTGGCAGCGTGGGTGAAGGAGATCTTGTTGTGAAATATGAGGCCAATCCTAGATTTAATTTTGTATTGGAGATGCTTAACGTGGGGTTGAAAAGCATGCATTTGGTTTTGCTGGACTTTAGGAACAGTAAAAGGCCATGGAAGTAGTTTTGAATGGCATTGAAGCTCTTTGGTGGTTAGTAACTGTAGCACAGAGTCAAATGTAGGGCCGGATTTGTATAGAATGGTAGAGGTGGATCAGAGAATAGCCAGTGGCAAGAGCAACATCATTGATATGCACAGAGAATAGTGTCTTCACTAGAATCAAAATCTGTGGCACCCCCATAGAGTCATCCTAGGGTCCAGACAACGGACAATCAGATTTAACACGTTGAACACTGTCAGTAATTGTTGAACCAATCGAGGCAATTATTAGAGAAACCAAGGGTATTAAGTCTGACAATAAGAATTTGATGATAGTCATAAGCTGTGGACAGGTTGATAAAGACAGCTGCACAGTAATGTCTTTCATCAATGACATTTAAGACTTTGAGTTTAGCAGAGGCGCAGCCATGACGTCTCTGAAACCTAATTCCATAGTGGATAGTGTGCTTAGGGATTCGAGATGGTTGGTAGTCTGTTTATTAACCTGGTTCACAAAGACTTTAGAAATATAGGGCAGGATGGCTATGGGTTACAAAAGTCAGGGTCAAAAGTCCCCGCCCTTTCAAAGGGGAATGTCTGTGGCTGCTTTCCAATCTTTAGGGATCTCTGAGGATACAAGCGAGTTTAAACAGGTTAGTAATGGGAGTTGCAATGTTTGCTGCAGAGTTTTAGGAAGAACAGGTCCAGGTTATCTAGCCCATCTGATTTGTAATGGTCTAGATGTTGCAGTTCTTTTAGAACTTTAGCTAATTTAATTTAGGTCAAAGAGATATGAGATGGGGCTTGGGTATAATGCTGCAGGGGATTTGGGGCCGTTGGCCGGGAATGGGTCGTGGTGGTAGCCAGGTGGACACTGCCATTCGAGGGTGAAGTTGCAACATTGTTACATTTTTCATTTGGTTCAGTATGTTTTCATACTGCACTTTGTCAAACGCACCAAACACATGTCACATAACCAGGCTGTTGCCTAGCAATGGAATTCCATTGGAAAGGTCCAAGTCAAACTCGCCATCACTTCCTGGTCTCGGAAATAATGGAGCAGCAAAAAATGTATGCAGTCTTTGGGTTTTTGCTTTTGCTTTTGTGTTTACATCAATCAAATATTGTAATACAAAGTGAACATTATGAGCATCTGACAAGGCATGGAGTTGTGGAGAATTTCATCATTCGAATGAGATGAGTGCTGATCTTTAAATATATTGTTGGCATAGTTTCTTAACTTTTAGGCCCCGTCCACACGAACACAGGTATTTTTGAAACCACAGTTTTTTCTATGCGGTTATGCCTTTCGTCCAAGTGACAACGCTGTATCAGGTCACTGAAACCAAGCTTTTTTGAAAACTCTGGCCAGGGTGAAGTTTTTTAGAAACTCCAGTTACAGTGGTGTCGTGTGGACAGTGAAAACTTAGATTTTGGCACGTGATGTCCGAGTGTGCGCTGTTATCTCTGTTTAACGTCATTGTGCGCCACTATCTCCATTGTTTACATGAAGTCTGTGCAATGGCGGATGTAGCCAAACTATAGCTGCTAATAACTTTGGTGCTAGCAGGGCTTATATACCGATACATGCACATTCATCGTATTATATTTCTAAACAGAGGCATCAGAATGCAATACTGCTCAGGTCACTGGTTATGACTACACTACTATGCTCCAAGGACACAGACCTTACCTGTTTTGGACGAGAACTACCAGAACATGTAATAACACTTTTTTAGTAAGTAAGTAAGTAAAATTTATTTTATAGCACATTTAAACACAGCTTGCACTGACCAAAGTGCTGTGTACATAGAGCGTTAGCCACAAAATAATAAAATTAAATTAAAAGATAAAATAAATTGAAACACAAATCAGTGATTTAAAATAAGATGTCAAGAGACAAAACACTTACAGACACACTGTAACAGGATAGGACAATTAAAGCACAGGGAATTCCAATGTGAATAGATGAGTTTTTAGCCTGGTTTTGAATATTGTAATTGATGGTGCATTTCTGATGTCAGGTGGCAGTTGGTTCAACAGCTGAGGGCCAGCAACAGAAAAGGCTATGTCACCTTTTTGTTTAAGTCGGGACCGGGGGACATGGAGGAGACCTTGGCTGGAGGATCTGAGCGACCTGGGGGCTACATGGGGATGAATGATACCAGCTATGTAGCTGGGTGCCAGGGCGTGGAGAGCTTTAAAAACCATCAGCAGTATTTTAATTTGTATCCTAGCCTGGACTGGAAGTCAGTGCAAGGAGGCTAGGACAGGTATAATGTGTTCACAGTTTTTTTGTGTTTGTGAGCAGCCTGGCTGCTGCATTTTGGACCATCTGAAGCCGTGCCACCAGTGTCAGACGGAGACTGAATTAGAGGGAATTGCAATAGTCTAAGCGGGAGGTTATGAAGGCATGGATTAATTTTTCCAGGTCATTGTATGACAGGACAGACTTGAGTTTATAAATTATTCATAATTGATAAAAACTAGTCTTTACAACTGATGATATTTGTTTGTTCAGGTTAAGATGGGAGTATAAAATAACACCCAGGTTACATGCATGCAATTTCACATAGGGAGCAAGGGGACCAAGGTTGGCAGGGATGAGATTTTGGGATTTTGAAGAGCCAAAAACAATAATTTCTGTTTTGTTGTCATTTAACTGAAGGAAACTGTTAGCCATCCAGATTTTAATTTCTTTTAAACAATCTAAAATAGGTTGCATAGAGTTGCTGGATTTAAGTGGGATGTATAATTGGGAGTCATCTGCATAGAGATGGAATGAAATATTACATTTTCTGATGATATTACCTAGGGGAAGCATGTAAAGGCAGAAAAGTACTGGACCCAGAATGGATCCCTGAGGGACACCATAAGACATGGGGGAAGAGGATGAAGAGTACTGGCCTATGGATACTGAGAAAGATATTTGATGAAGATAGGAGTGAAACCAGTTTAGGGCTGTACCCTTTATGCCAACCCACTGTTCGAGACGCCCTAATAATGTATTATGGTCTACAGTATCAAATGTAGCACTAAGATCCAACAGGACCAGAATGACATTATCAGTCAAGGGTGAGAAACAGGTCATTTGTCACCTTTAATAGGGCTGTCTCAGTGCTGTGACGGGCTTTAAACCCAGATTGAAATGGCTCTAAAATCTCTGTCTGATTAACGTATGGAAGCAGCTGCGTTAACACCACCTTCTCCAAGATTTTTTATATGAATGGCAGTTTAGAAATAGGCCGGAAATTATTAGGATATTTTGGATCCAGATTATGTTTCTTGAGCATAGGCTGGACAACCGCATGCTTGAAACATGTAGGAACAGTGCCGGTGGCATGACAAGAGTTAAGGATATATTGCATGGAAGGACCAATAGTATCAAATGCATCTTTGATAATCTGGGAAGGGATAGGATCATGTGGGGCTGTTGATGGTTTCATGTGTTTTACAATAACCCATAGTTCAGTGTAGAACACTGCTTGGAATTTGTCAAAAGTAACTGTAGCAATGGGGACCTGTGGTGGGGTATCAGATACAACAGGAGTGAACTGTGTTCTGATGTGGTCAATTTTCTAAATAAAAAATATCAATAACTCTTCACAGGCATTGGTGGATGCCTCGACCTCTGGAGAGACTTGGGGATTAACGATTGAGTCTATGGTGTTAAATAAAATTCTAGGCCGATGGGAATGTTTACTTATAATGTCAAAGAGATGCTTAGCCCTGGCTTTTTTAGCAGCAGCTTGGAAATTGGCCAGGGAATTTCTGAATATTTCTAAAGAGACTGTGAGGTGATCTTTTTTCCACTTACACTCAGCTCTTCGACAAACCTGCCTGAGTTGGCGGGTGGAATCATCGAGCCACTGTTGAGATTTAAAATGAGGGCGTCTGAGTTTAAGGGGAGCCACAGTTTCAAGGATAGCTGAACAGGATGTGTTAAAGAGGGATATTAGCTCATCAGGGCCCAATAGGTGATCATGGGCAGTGATAGAGGCAGTGATAGTATTTCCTAGGTAACGTTCAGAAAACTTATTTGCAGTAAAAGGGTTACTATAACGAGTAGTGGCCAGAAGTCCTGGCTGTATATAGTGGGTTACATAGTTTAACATTGAACACAATAGGCATATGGTCCGAGAAGGATGCATTCTCAATGCTTATGTTATCCAATGAAAAACCCCTGGGATAAGATCAGATCAAGGGTGTGCCCATGAACATGGTTCGCCTGATTTATGTGCTGGAGGAGGCCAAATGACTCTGTTACATGGCAGAACTCACTAACCAAGGGTTTACCTGGGCAACAAACATGAATATTAAAATCACCCAAAATCAACAATTGGTCATAGGATGTTGCATAAAAAGAGAGAAAGTCTGAGAATTATTTTATGAAATGTGTATCTGGTTTAGGAGGCCTGTAAACAAGTGCGCACATCAATGGTGTAGTAGCAGATTCTATTTTTACGCATTGTACTTCAAAGGAAGAAAAGCTCCCGGCAGAGAGTGATTGTACCTTTAGCCGGTTATTGAAGATCAAAGCCACTCCCCCTCCTCTTCCCGAACTCCTTGGAGTGCTTATGAATGAGCAGTTTGTGGGGCAGAGTTCGCCATAAACAGATGTCTCACCAGTACCTGAGCCAATCCATGTCTCCGTTAAAAACAACGTGTCCAGATCTCGCTGGGTAAAAAAGTTGTTTAAAATGAAGGTCTTGTTTGACACGGACCTGCAGTTTGGTAGCACCACCTTCGTTTCGAGTTTATCCAAAGGCTGTGTAGATTGAGAGCGTTGCAATGGGCGGATGTTCAGGAAGTTCACCCCGCCGCTTCGGATGCACAGTCTGATCCGCATTCGAACACCGCCGTGATTTCCTCGCTTCCTGCGCTGCTTCTTGCTGTGGGAAATGCAGCAGGAGAGCCGGCAGAAGCAGTCCGTGGGAGAGTTTATAAACGTCGGGTGACATCTGCAGGGTTGCCAACTCTCACGCATCTGGCGTGACACTCACGCTTTCAGCATCAATCTCACGCTCTCACGCACACCCAAGAAATGTCACGCCAAAATAAAAATTTCTCCCCTTTCAATCCGTTAATTTTCTGTTGATGACAAGACAACAGCGTATTAATGAAAGGAGAGTATTCCCACAGCTGTAACATCTGCCTAAAACGTTCTCACTGCATGATTCTCTGATCATTGATTCGCTGAAAAACTTGCACCTGATACGTCAGTTGCGTGTGATATGTTCAGAGAGTTAGATTTGGAACATGGTTCGTAGTCAGAGCCTACTGTCAGGGTTGCCAACTCTCACGCATCTGGCATGACTTTGACGCTTTCAGAATTAAAAAAAATACGCATCTCCATTGTATTAGCTGTTTTTTTCCATAAATCAAGGTTTATACTAAGTAAACAAGGACTGACATTTCTAGGGTTAACAAAAGTGTTCTCCGCGCGCAAGCACGCGCACGCACGCGCACTGAAATTTTACCGTCTCACGCCAGCCAAACTCCCAAAGTTGGCAACCCTGCATCTGAAGTGTGGGTCAAGACGCCCAGTGGATTGTAGCTCGACAACAGAGTTTTGGATGTGTAATAGTATAGAGCGATTGTATGTCCTTAGGGTATTGGCGCAGTGCCAGAGTGACAACAGGAAAATCACAGACAGACACAACCGCACTCGGACAGGTAGGAGCTGACGGCAAGCCGGAAAACACACAGGCGCCATCTTGCAACCAGTATGTGGGTCCATCTCCGAACTCTTTTAGGCTTCTGATTGGCCAAACTGGCTTTACGGTTAGGGTTATATGCTCTTGACAGCACATGATCTGGCGTTTTTGCGTTTTCATGTGGACAGAGATTTTTTTTTGAAACTGGGCTTGTGTGGATGAGATTTCTTTTTAAACAAATGAAGAAATTCTCTGTTTTCAAAAATACCTGTGTTCGTGTGGATGCGGCCTTACACAACACTGCAATTGAACCTTCCGTCTTCTCAATGAACAATTTAAACATGTCAGTGTTTTTGTGTGTGACCACAAGCAGTTGAATAATTTGGTTACCTGACCATATTTGGACGAGGGCTTTCATCTCCTCAGCTACCCACGTCTGTCCCTAAGACATTATTCAGTATGGTTTTGTATCTACTCCTCTACCCACAATGCACTATTTTTTGGTTCCCATCCTGTATTTGGGTTGAATTGCATTCTCATCTGAAGTGAACCCGAACTGTAGTTCATTTGGAAGCGGACCAAGGACCCCATTTTCAAGCGGACCAGAGTTTGTTTGTTTGATCTGCACCAAAGTTCTGAAGAGCTTTCACACCAGCCCAAATGAACTGGACTATCCGATTAAACGCTCTAGGGTTAATTTTAATTGGACCAAATTAGGCAGGTGTGAAAACCACCTCAGTTCTTAACTTTTTGAGTGGGGCATTTTTATTCAGAACAAAGAGGGAGTTACTTTTAAACAACCAGGCATCCTGGAATGGGATAAGGTCAACATTCTTCCTGCATACCCGGGCTAGGTCATTTAGGAAGGCCGGTTAACTAAAGTGATTTAGAGAGTGATTGACAGTAATGTGTGCTGGTAGTTTGATTACTGACCCGATACGGGTGCACACGATGAGGTGGTGATCACTGAGGTCCCAGCTGAAGACATCATAGGTGTATTTTGAAGGCATGTTAGTTAGGATAAGGTCTATAAGGGTACACTTGTTTACGTTCTTTAGGTTGTACCTGGTAGGCTCATTAACAATTTGTGTGAGGTTAGTTGCATCAAATTTAGATTGTAAATTTGCTAGAATGTTGAGCATTTCCCAGTTTTTTTCACCTAACATTAAGAACTCAAAGGATAACTGGGGGAGGCAATCAATTTACATAGAGTATCTAGGGCACAGCTGGGGGCTGATGGGGGTCTGTAACAGACAGCAACTGTAAAAGGTCTTATTTCTGGAGAATTTTCTTTTCAAACAAGTCTGTGCCCAAACAAGTCTGTGCCTAACAACGCTCTGTAGGCTGTCCTTACAGAAGACGTTGACTCCGCCTCCTTTAGTAGTTAGTAAAATAGATTTAAGGGCAGACAAGCATATTGCATGCCTAATGTGCTATGGGGGAGTTCCTAAGCATTGAGTAACGATGGAGGTAACATCTCTGGAGAGACCAGATTAATCTGATGATGTCACAGGGGAAATTAGGGGAGGAACTGAATAAGACATCTATAGTGAGACCTACACTAAATAAAATCCAAAACAGTTTATTTCAGATAAATTCATTAGAATTTTTTTCACAGACCCCTTTGTGAGACAAATTTTGAAGCACCTTTTACAAACTGGTGCTGCAATGTTTTAGGGTTCCCCTTTAGGCTAGTTAGCGAAGTACTTCAATGTTTTACTACACCCCCTGCTTTCATACAATGATGACCGCTGCCATTCTCTCTAAGCAGATGGCTTTCTCAAACACGTGTACGTAGACACATATGGTCACACAGCAATAGACTTCCTTTACTCACAGTGTTATTTTCTAAGAAATGCGATGTTGAAAACACAATGTTTTTAATTGAATTATGTAAAATGCTAATATAGTACTTATGGTAAATGATTGTACCGTAATACTTTTCAGTACTGGTTAATCCAAAAACCTTATGAAACAGACACAGTTTTCAATTAGCTCAAACCATTTTGAACATCAGTTTTCTAAATATCATAAGCCACAAATCGAAAGATTACGGAGCCCCTAAGGGGACATGAGCAAAAAAAATCAGACGTTTACTTTCATTTGCTCACGTGAAACTTTCATGTGCTCATGCGAAACTTTCATGTGCTCACGAGAAACCTTCATGTGCTGAATTTTTTTTTAAAGTTTAGTTTTATGTGCGCACGCAAAACGTTCATGTGCGCACATGAAACCTTTGCGTGCGCACATAAAACTTTCGCGTGCGCACATGAAACTTTCGCGTGCGCACATGGAAGTATTTTGTGTGAGCGCGCAAAACTTTTCTGTGAGCACATGAAAGCCGTATATTGATGTAGGCTGGGCCATACAGGAGACAGTGACAACTAGAGAAATGACTACAGTGCAGGAGTTAGTTGCACTATATTTTCAACTAGGTCTTAATTATATGGACATTGCTGCTTTTCTTGCAAGTCGTCACCATTATATTGTTTCAATACGACATTTAAATCAGATTTTAACAGCCTGATCTCTTAGAAATCTCTGAAACTGCCACGGAGTATGAACCTCAGAATCCGTGACAGTTCCACGGAATGGCTGAAAATTCTGTGAAATGAACACTGATCAAAATCCGTGGCAGTTTCACGGAAAAGTCTGTGATTGGCGCACAGTTAGACCTTGCTGTTAACTCGATGTAAGCCTTTCCCAAACCCGTAACCTAACCTTAACCACTCAGAAAACTTGCTGTTAATTCGATGTAAGCCTTTCCCAAACCTCTTACCTAACCTTAACCACTCAGAAACCTTGAGGTTAACTCGATGCAACTTGTATTATGTCGTAATTTATTGTTTGTAACCATGGTTATAGTGAGTAAAAAAAGAAAAAAAAGCACATTTGCAACACGTCTGCATCGCGTTGGTATAGAAAACAGAATATATGCAAAGTGTCTGCATGGATTTGAACTCGCAACCTTTGGTATGTGAGTCACATGTTTATACGCCCATCCGCCATCCCCAAACCACCAACCTGCAAAATTTACGCTATTTACACTCTTCTACGTCATGCTTCGATTCTGTGAAACTGCCGCGGATTTAGAAGTTAAGGATCCGTGATTATTCCACAGAATATTCAGCCATTCCATGAACCTGCCACGGAATTTGAAGTTAAGTATCCGTGGTAGTATCACAGATTTCTGAGAGATCACGTTGGATTTTAAAGTCTTGTGAGCTTGCAAAAGTAGGCTATTGCTAACAGTCTAAATGTAACAGTAGCTAGATGTATATAGAAGTATTGCCAATAGGCTAAAGTTCACAAAAAGCATTGAACAAAAGCATATAATGAATTCAAAGCGAGATAATTATACCTTATAATCTTTCAGTTTAATTATCATGTTGTCTGGTATATTTAGACTTTTAAGGAACTTTTCCAATTCATCTTTTGCCGGCATCCTTTCTAACCGGAGTTGTCGCTTTGTCTGCGCATATGAAAACAAATCTAAAGTTTAGTTTCATGTGCTCACACGAAAATTTAATGTGCTCACGTGAAAATGTTTTGTGTGTGCACGCGAAAGTTTCATGTGCGCACGCGAAAGTTTCATGTGCGCACGCGAAAGTTTCATGTGCGCACGCGAAAGTTTCATGTGCGCACGCGAAAGTTTCATGTGCGCACGCGAAAGTTGCATGTGCGCACGCGAAAGTTGCATGTGCGCACGCGAAAGTTGCATGTGCGCACGCGAAAGTTGCATGTGCGCACGCGAAAGTTTCATGTGCGCACATGAACGTTTTGCATGCGCACATGAACGTTTTGCGTGCGCACATGAAACTAAACTTTTAAAAAAATTCAGCACATGAAAGTTTCGCTTGAGCACATGAAAGTTTTGTGTGAGCACATGAAAGATTCGCGTGAGCACATGAAACTAAACTTTAGATTTTTTTTTGCTCATGTCCCCTTAGGGGCTCCGTAAAAGATACTGTTTAGCAAGATGCAAATCAAAATACAATTAACCTATTTACCTTCTCTCAAAATAGGTAAAAAAGATGAATAAATTTGCCATACTATGCGCTCCTAGCAAACTACACAGTTTTCTTCTGTTTAATGTTTTTCTTTCAAATGTGGTTTTAATTTATTTTATTAACCTGCATCAGTCATCACAACATTGAACAGCCAGGAATTTATTTTGCAATACCAACTTTGGAGTATTCCTTATCTTGCCGACCAACCTGAAAGTCCAAAAACAGTAGAACAATGGATCTACCACAGTCTACCTTTCCTGCCAGGAAGAAATATACAGTATTATGTCGAATTAGATTAAGTAAAAGGGCTGGGGTGCTTGTGAAACTGAGATCCTGGCCAGATGAGCCCCCACAACAAAGCATATCACTAGCCAACGTGCAATCACTGAAAAACAATTTAGACAAGCTCAGAGCAAGGATAGCCTTCCAATGGGACAGCAAACACTGTAATATCCCTTGATTAAAATTGAATCTCTATAACTGTCAGAATTCAAAACATTTTGAGGTTGCATTATTTGCATAATTAAAATGTGGTGTAAAGTAAGTAACATAACCAAACTGAATAACTACTACTGCGAACCAAATGCAGGAAACATGGCTCTTCTATGCTGTCCTTTTCTACCTCCTGAGAAAATATATTTAAGTTATTATTTTCACTGTGTATTGGGCCATTGAAAGGGTCACTGCCTTCAAGTTTCTGGTCAAGCAAGGCCGGCCATGAAAATCAAGAATAGGACATGTTTCATGATCACAAATTAAAGAACACAGAATCACATTTATTTACCTCTCCTTCTCAAGTCAATACATATGATGATGAAATGGTGTGTGTTTTACTGTGAAAATCTGCCCCTTGCTATTATTAACTATAAATGTGAACACTGACATGTTCTGTACTCCCTCTGACCAAGTATGTCAGAAATCAATCTTAATGTCCTAGATATGTATGGAACAAGATGCCAACCACCTAAATTACCTAGGGTCATTTAAGTATTGTCATTTATGGAGAACAAAGTAGATTTAATTTAATTTGTGTCAACTCTACTTTCAGAATAAACTAACACACCTGTGACTGATTATGCATATTTTTTGTCATTTAGAGATGCAGGAAACTATCATATCTGTTTGCCATGAAATTCCAAGTTTGAAAACAAGTTAATTTAATAAAATGGGAGAATATGCTGAGGAATTCACATAAGCAGCATGTGCTTAGCAGAGGATTTTTACCAATAAATAGTATGTTTTCATGTGCCAATATGACTGCAACTGTACTGTATGTGCATGATAATAATTTGCACCTAATGCCATATCATATTTTTACTCTCTTTAGGGAATGAACTTGAAGAAGACCTTGAGATTCTCGAAGAAGCATCTCTCCAGGTATTCAGATGTCATTGTATAAAAAGGTCCCCCAACGCTATTGTTTCAAATAAGAATTGGTTCTTAATCACATTAACGGTTTAAAAAACAGTTCTCCGATTTACACATGTTCGGCAGTATCGATTGTACAGGAGCCTAATTGCACAAGTCTTGAATGTGTTACTGTACTGTAAGTCAGTCAATGTCACTATGTTGAGTGCAACACCTGAACTAATTTAAACACAACCATTGCTAGTCCACTGGCAACAGCTAAATTGCAGTGTGCTAATGTATACAGATGCACAAGGGAAGCTGTTGGGTGCCTAAAACAATTAAACAATTTTCAACAAAACGTGGGAACACATCCAATTTATCTTAACTTTGCAGTGCTGGAAATCCTTGAAAATGCTTGAATTTTAAGGTAGTGTTTTCAAGGTTTGAAAAGTTTGGGATAAAGTGTTTGAAACTGCTTGAAATTGTGATAGCATTGTTTTCATAATTCACTATCTTACCGAATAGTTCACATTTTAGATAAAATAAGCCTAATTGCTTTTGCCTTTTGCAGTTAAAGCAAACAACTTCACACATGTCTGTGTGTGTGGCAATAGTGTAATATGCCAGTCTTTTTTTGATGTGTGCCTGTGCCCTCTGATAGAACAGAGTAGCGATGAAAATCAATTAGTGTTGGCCTGAGAATGAAAAAAATAATTATAGTTAAAACGAGGACCAAATCCTTGAGTAGCCTCCTATAAAAACAACATGCTGCTTTTAACCATGGGAGACAATGTGCTTTTGAGCTATGTGAAAGGTAAACTGTAGGGATTTTTCGATTAGGCCAATTTATTAGTTTATTAGTTTAGATGGCAAATTCTCATGCTAAAGAATTTTGGGAGGCTGATGATTGTAAAAAGTTTGTTTACTGAATTAATGTTGCACTCGCGAATTCGCCTCTTAAACAGTAAAGTGAAGATGAGATGTAAACAAGAGATTCCTTTTTCAGTTTACAGCCAGACAACGATTATAACATGAGTTTTTGTGAGAGTGCATAGTGAGCTCGTGCTAGACTGAAGTCTTCTGTTTCAGTGATGGGAAACGTTAGATGCTTGCTTTCTGTATATGATTTAATCCCAATTTGTTTAACCACTTCGTTTTTCATGCTTCTAAAATAACCATTGTCAAGACGTGTCATTTTGAGAAACACAAAAACGTTATTTTACGAATTGTATTAATCCACATTAATAACCCAACATTAAAAGCAGTAAAGCTTTTCTCACAATTGTCCAGTAGGGCTGGACGATATATATATATATATATATACACATATATATATATATATATATATATATATATATATATATATATATATATATATATATATATATATATATATATATATATATATTTTT
>JACXGM010016901.1:0-20119 GCA_016801145.1 Umbra pygmaea
AAGGCACGGACCACCAGACTTAAAAACAGTTTCTTCCCACAGGCCATTCGGCTGCTCAACATGGAACACAGACACTGATCGCAAATCGTCTGTTGAGCACTAACACTCTCTGGTCACCTTATGCTCTCTACATCCGATGTAGCAGAATTCAAATGCACCTTTAAAAGCAATTTTCCATGCCAATTCTATAATATTTACTACTTCTACTGTTGTACATTTTCCAGACCACTGCTCAGTACATAGCTTTTTATTATTATTATTATTAGTACTATTACTATTGTCATTACTATTTTAAAATTCTTATATTGTTGTAATTTTAGTTTTTAAGCCCACTGCATAGAATCGCCGAGCCATGTCAAAAAGAATTTCTCTGCATAGGATGATGCATGTTATTCAATGCATATGATAAATAAACCACTTTGACTTTGACTTTGGTGGCCGTGGAACGGAAACACCGGCCTCTGGTGGCCGTGGAACGGAAACACCGGCCTCTGGTGGCCGTGGAACGGAAACACCGGCCTCTGGTGGCCGTGGAGCGGAAGCGGACCAAACCCCTACAGAAGGGGTTTCCCAGTCCTCCTCATCAGACGAATCTGACCCACTTATGAGGTCAGGCATCTCGTCATCATCACTCTCTTCATAGATATGGCTCAGATAGGAGGCCCACCAGTGAAACGAGGAGTCAGCCATAGTGGGAAACAGGCAGGCAGCCATCTTGGAACTGGGGCTGTTAGCATTCTTGTAACCGGGGCAGGTAGCAGCACTCTTTGAGCTGAGGCTGGTAGCAGCACTCTGGGGACTGTGGGCGACCATCTTTGGACTGGGGCTGGTAGCAGCACTCTTCGGCCTGGGGCTGGTAGCCTTCCTGGAACTGGAGCTAGTAGCCATCTTGTAACTGGAGCTAGTAGCCATCTTGTAACTGGAGCTAGTAGCCATCTTGTAACTGGAGCTAGTAGCCCTCTTGGAACTGGGACTAGTAGCCTTCTTGGAACTGGAGCTAGTGGCAATCTTCTTGAAACAGGGACTGGGTGCCCTTTTTGGAGCTTCAAAAGGTGCAGGTGTCTCAAAGACACAACGGGGAAGAATGTAGTCCCCATCTATAGCCTCCTTGACTAAAAAGTCCTCATAGGAGGCTCCGTAGAGGTCCCATAGAGGATCCTCCTGGGCCCAGCCACTGTAAAACGTCTCACTCCCAGCCATTTTATAATATGGCGAGGTATTCTGTAATGAACAACTTCTCCAAAGGTAAGAAGAACAATGTTTCTTTAATACAATCTAGGCAAAATCCAGGGCAGAACAATCAAAAAATGCAGGAGGTCAGGCCAGAATAACAATATCAGAAGATGGGCTAAAGTACAATGGAATATCCAAGGCAGAATAACATATATACAAGGCAAAGGTCAAAACCGTAATATCAATAACGTTATGTAATGCTCAGAATGGAGAAGAAATACTCACAATACCTCGCAATCAGGTAATGGAGAGTGTGTGGCTTATATACAGAATAGAGTGAGCAGGTGTGTTGAATTTGGATAATTGAGTCCGGGTATGGGAATTGTATTTCAGAGGAGGCCTGACTAGGGAAGCTGTAGTCCATTGGGAGACGAACTGGTGAATGGGAATTGTAGTTCTGTGGCACATAAACAAAGGAAGTGGCAGTTACCAGGAAAGGGGAACTGTGAAACGTTACACATGTGAATCAATGGTGAGCTGGTTTTCCATCTCCTCATAAATATCTGTCTAAAGGACAGCAGACGGTGATGAATTTGCGAACTGCAAGGGACAATTTCTTTCCCGGTTAAAAAGTACCTCGTCATCACGATATAGATCGTGGATGAACGTGTTCTAGATAAATTTGCCCATATTTATGACCATTCATGGTGGTCTTTGGACTGCTTTGCTTAAAATCGATTTTTTTGGGTTTGAGAAGGGATTTTAATTTGGACAAATAGTGCGGATTGCGATATATTGTAGACAGATGCTTTTCAAAATGTGCATAAAAAACATACCACTATACTTCTGTCTCCTTTCTTCCTCATCTTTCCTCTTCTTTCTAAACTGTGCCTCCGATGGCTTTGATCATTTCATATTAGCCTCCTTACAGAACCGCAGCCAAAAGTTTTCAACAATGAACGTTCAACAGGCGTTCGACACTGACGTCACTCACCCAGAATTCAAAGCTGTCCTGTGCCAACACTGTCTCTTGAGTAGTCAATATCATGACTAATAAATCAAATAAATAAGTCTGGAGTTTTATTTTTATAATAATAAAAATACATGAAGATTGATTGCCTCCATACAAATGGTATGTATATATATTTTAAGGGTGGGGAGGGGGTGAGGGTGTGCACTATCGGCGCCCCCAAGCAGATGGCGCCCTAGGCGACAGCCTATGTTGCCTATGCCTAGAAAGGCCCCTGATTACACACACTGGTCTGGTGAGTAAAACATTACACATACTGGTGATAGTGATGGGACAACCGACTCTTTTATGCGAGTCGGTTCAACCGGACGGTTGTTGGTTGGTGTACTGAGTTAATAGATTCGGTCACCGGTTCGCGTGCCCGCGGGGGTAGGGGACACCCGTTTGATTACATTAGACTCACTCATGCAGTACCCTCGGTTCAGGGTCTCGTTCAGTAGCCTCTCCTTGTGACAGCCTCTACCATGCAGCCTGCAACATTAACTTAACATAACTACCAAGATAACATGTATTTGTATGTGATGTAGCCTACTTCCCCATCAATATTGTGGGTGTCTTCTCTGCAAGCTGGAGTTACTAACCAAGTTTTTCATTCTAGTGCATAAATAATTGTGTTCATGGCAATTCAGCTTGATTACATTAGACTTGAGCGGTTGCAGGGTTACTTTTGGTCTCGTTCAGTAGCCTGGTTCGCGGTCTCGGCAATTCAACTTGATTACAGTAGACTCGAGCGGTTGCACGTTTACTTTTGGTCTCGTTCAGTAGCCTGGTTCGCGGTCTCTGCAATTCAGCTTGATTACATTAGACTCGAGCTGTTGCTCGGTTACTTTCGATCTCGTTCAGGACCCTTGTGCGGAGGTGCGCGGTCTTCTCGTGACAGTCTACATTCTAAAAATTAACTAAACACTTGATGTTATGTTCATTATTTATAAGCTCATGATGGAAATATTCCCTCCCCTAGCCTAATGGGAGTTGTGAATTGGTGAACCGTAGCCTACCTAACGTGCCGTTAATTCTCATTCGGCAAAAAACAGGAGTGAGTCGGTTCTTTCACGTCTGGCACTCGATTCTCCCAGTTCAGTAACACGAGTCGGGTTAATTAACCGACTCTTCGGTCAGTTCGTCAACACTAACTGGTGAGTAAAACATTACACACACTGGTGAGTAAAACATTACACACACTGGTGAGTAAAACATTACACCAACTGGTGAGTAAAACATTACACATACTGGTGAGCAAAACATTACACATACTGGTGAGTTAGACATTACACATACTGGTGAGTTTGACATTAAACATACTGGTGAGTAAAACATTACATATACTGGTGAGTAAAACATTACATATACTGGTGAGTAAAACATTACACATACTGGTGAATAAAACATTAAACATATTGGTGAGTAAAACATTACACATACTGGTGAGTAAAACATTATATATATTGGTGAGTAAAACATTACACATACTGTACTGGTGGGTAAAACATTACAAATACCATAAATGTAATGTTTTACTAATTAGTAAGTAAAACATTACATATACTGGTGAGTAAATCATTACACATATTGGTGAGTAAAACATTACACATACAGTACGGCTGAGTAAAATATTAGATATACTGGTTAGTAAAACATTACACATACTGTACTGGTGAGTAAAACATTACACATACTAATGAGTAAAACATTACATATACTGGTGAGTAAAACATTACACATATTGGTGAGTAAAACATTACACATACTGGTGAGTAAAACATTACACATATTGGTGAGTAAAACATTACATATACTGGTGAGTAAAACATTACACATATTGGTGAGTAAAACATTACACATACTGGTGAGTAAAACATTACACATACTGGTGAGTAAAACATTACACATATTGGTGAGTAAAACATTACATATACTGGTGAGTAAAACATTACACATATTGGTGAGTAAAACATTATCTGGTACCCTCGGCCCTGCTCGGTGGGCAAAATACAACGCAAACTGGATTAGAAACCCTCGGCAGCTGTCGGGGTTCCCGTCATACCTCTCGGGCAAGGATAAGTCCACTCCCCTAGTCCTCTCATGCACAACGGAGACCACAGGGTCAGGGTCTCGAAAAGGTGTTGCCGCTCTCTGAGCTACGTCCATGGCGCGGAGCCTCTCTAATGCCTCCTCCATCGCGGTGCCCAAACTGGCGAGTTGATGGTGTGTTGCTGCAGTAGAAATCCATGCTCCTCCAAGGAGCCGGTAGTCAAATCTCGACCTGCTGCCTCCATCGAAAAGGTTGATTATTATGTCAGGTGAATATGCAGAATGACGGAAACAAGTGCAGGTGCAGAAAGTATTTACCGTTCCAAACAAGAGCAATAATCGACAATGTCTGTAACAAGCTCTCAGGTATTTATACCCGTTAATGAGAATATGGCACAGCTGCGTAAACCACACGGCTGTGCTGTTTAGGCACTTTAGAGAAAGCTAGAGAACCTCGTAGGGAAGCACTCGATACACTATAGAAAACATGGACATGGATAACACAAAACACTGGAACAGTATAAAGATAACATATCTACACTAATACTCTGGTGAATTAGAACACCTGGGAAGATGGGACTCAGGGATGGACTTGACAGTATGTTCTGCTGTTTGTGACCTGTTTAATGTCATGGTGGTGTGAAGTGATAAGTTTTCATAGTAAATATTGTGCCACAAAAGAAAAAAGTTTGGGAAAAACTGAGCTACCATTAGTGTGGCAAACCTGACTAGTCAGCTTTTCCAAGTCCGTATCATCCACGATCGATGGGGATTATGTAGGGAGAAACAGCTGAGCTTACTAGCTTGATTCTCTCCTGCATACAGCTTACGGTTTTATCACACACAATCCCAAGTCTGCCACCGTTAGCTATCTGGCATTAACTAACTTGACTATTGTCAAGAGCTGCACCTTTACCTGTTTCTGCTGTCATTTTCCACTTCGCACTGGCAAACTGACTGCTATAACTGACTGGCAAAGAGCTTGCACATTCTTCTTTTTCAAGTTCTTCCTTGGTTTGGAAAGCCAGTGTGATAAATACTTGGAGCGGGCTTGGGGAAAATGTCTTTTTTGACACAATTTTTACTTTGTTACTTACCACCACTGCAGCTGATCAATGATCTACTAGCATAAGTGTAACAGAGCTGTGTGACATTTTAATCAAATATATAAATGAAAATAGGTTGAGTATAACTAATATTTAAATATAGGTCTATATACAGATTGGTCTCAGGTTGAAACTTGTAGTTCTGAAAGTTAAGTTGCACAACATAAGGTAATGTTTATGTATGTTTAATGTATGCCTTAGGTTGTTTTTTGGATGTTATTGCATTTCAGAAAATGTTTTCTTTAAAAACAATGTAATATGGCACTTAATTGCACTTTAGGGGCCCTATCTTACACCCAGCACAATTGACTTTTTACACAAACGCATGTATCATTCCTATCTTGCACCCAACGCATATGGGACTTTTCCCTCCACAGACGCGCGTCGGTAAATTAGGGAATTAATTTGCGTTCGTTGGGCGGTTCAGCGAAAAGAAGAGGCGTGTTCTGGCGCAAACGTTCCCTGGTGTTATCTTGAACTTCCCGAAAACAATTCCGCCACTGACCAGGAAAAACCTGGTTAAAAGTATGTGGCGTGTGATTCATATGCTATTTTAAGGGCCCATGCTCAACCATAATGTAGCGTGTGCACAAGGCGCATACACTTTGCCCCTCTCATCTACACAAATGCAGCAGTTCTTTATTATTGAAATACATAATTAAAAGGAAAAAGATTACCACACGAGGGAAATCATTGTGGTGTCCGAATATGTGAAAAAATAGGTAGACATCTAGTGTACACATTTACACATATGTACATATATATATCAACCGCAAGGGAGAGTCATTTGCAATGATATTAGTGAAATCACCCATGTCTTTGCGAAACTCTGGCTCAAGCCATGACTCATTTATGGCAACTTGCCATGAGGAATCCCCCCCTTGGATGGGTGGCTGTAAAGCGGACAACGACTACCGTTAAAGACATGGTTAATGATGACACAATATATGATGCTAGCAAGTGCACGAAATGTTGTTTAATCGAAAACACACACAAACACGCAGTGTAGCCTTATTGAACGAACATTCGGCACACTGAAAATGTGCGTCAGGTGTTTGGATAGAACAGGAGGTACAGTACTCAAGTCGGAGCATTCTTTGTTGCTCGTTGTGTTTAACGTAACATTTTCACGAATCATGGATGTGTTGATGACATAAATGATGAAATATTAGAGGACTTAAGGACACGTGAAGTTGAAATGCATGTGCCGTTGCCACAACCCAAATGCCCAGAAATGCAGAACGGGTGAGGAGAGCTTATTTGACAGAAGAGTGAAGTAAAAGCAAAGTAATCTCGACCTAATGTTTAGACTACATTGCAAAAATATTACCATGCATTCATAACCTCGTGATTCAGTGAGAGTGAGTCCAAAACATCGGACATTTCTTTATTTACATTTTGTAAAAAGAAAAATCAATAGCAATCCGCCGTTATAATAGCAATCCGTCATTGAACAAGCGCGTCTGCTCTTAAAGGGAATGTGAGATGACGCTCTGATTGGTTTATTGCACGTTACCCCAAACCACACGTAGGACTAATGAAGCTAAATCAGACCTACCCATTTTAGATTTGCGTCGGGCTCAAGAGTAATTTATCCCACCAGTAAAATAGCAACAGCGCGGAACTTCCGGTTGAGCATGTAAGCGAGAGGAACGCAGTGGAGTAGGCTCCCGATACTATCAAATACATTTTATAGAAAACCTATATTTTCACACTCTTAAAGCACTAGTTTTATTTCTGTGTTTTTTTGCTATTTCAATCACTGATGGTGACCGAAAGTCGACGGAACAAGACTAAAACTACCCCTGGTACGCCTGCGGTCTCTCCTTCCGCTTCTGATGGTACTGGCTCCACACCAGGGTTGCCACAGCTGCCCGCTGACCTGGAAAATCTTTGCATGGTTTTGATATCTGAGCTGAAAGCCGCTATTGACACTGCCCTGGCTCCCATCGCCGCCTCTTTCGAGGGGTTTTGAAGCGGAAGACCGCCGTATGGCTGAGCTGGAACAGCACCTTAGTATATAGAGCGATAGCAACGCCTCATTAGAAAAAACGGTTGAGGGCCTAGCTATATCCAACAAGCAACTCCCGCCGCTGCAATCTGTGTGTTGTTGGCGTTCCGGAGGGTGCCGAAGGACGGGACCCTGTTTAGTTTATTTCCAGTTTTTTCTCAGAGGTGCTAGGTCCTGATATCTTCCCATCCCATCCAGTACTGGACAGAGCCCATCGAATAGGCCTCAAACCATCGGATAACCAAGCCAACGGCAAACCACGGGTCTTTATAGTCTGCTTCCACTATTACACAGACAAGGAAAAAGCCAATCGCTGGGGTGTTGTCAACCGGTGACAACTGTTTCATCAGGAGAAGTCAATCTACATTTTCCCGGACTACAACGCTAGCACTGCCAAGAAGAGGGCGGCTTTCACCAATATGTAGGGCTGGGAGGTATGGCTTAAATTTAATACCCCGATATTTTTCAAATGTTTGACGGTATCACGGTATTTAAAGGTATTTAATTTTTTAAGTAAAGGGTTGAAATAAATTAATTTGTTCGTTCATTATGATTTTTGTTGGAACACCAATAAACAAGACTGAGTAAGTAAAAGTAGGGCTATTGTTTAAATCTGTATTAAATGCAGGAATACTAATAAATAACTTTGCAACCGCAAAAAACAAGCCTATCCACTGTCTATGGCTTTAGTACTGAACCGTGGCATGTCATGGCACCACCACAGTACTTGCTTAGGTTTATGAATTACAAAAAAGTCCCACTGTCCTTTAACTAGATTAACTACTGGTATAGTTCGGACAATCAGATTGGTTTCACAGGTTCTGGGCACGGAAAAAAAGCCCTTGAACTCGAGCCAAACAACCCCCATAAGCTTTTTTCCCTTGTTATAACATTGGTCGAGTGGCTTAGTGCAGGTGCTAATAGAACCAAGCGTGTATGTGCCGTCAAGAGCATGCCAACGGTGTAGGTGGCAGTATAATGAAAGGCTGAAGCCCACGTTAGCCAATCAGATTCCCCAAAATAGCCAAATAAAAATGTAAACATAGGTCGCACTTGTGGCGCAGGTGCATGTTCTGGCTCATACTGTGACGTCGGCTGCCTAAACCTCAGTTTTCCTTCGTTTACATGCCAACGGAGTTTTCAAAAATCTCCACTTTGGCCGGAGTTTTTAGAAAGAATCGTTTTCAAGGGCGAATTCTCTGTTTGCATGTAAACGAAGGGCACAAACGAAGGGATATATCTTAGTTTTTTAAAATAACCGTCCGTGTACGTGTAAACGGAATCTTAAACCAAACCATGTCCACAGTATCGACGTTGCACCCTTTTTAACAACACATTTTTCGCTTGCTGCTGCGCGGATAATTCTAACTGCACCCTCCATTGTTGTTTTCCACCGTTTATCTAACTTCCAGGTGTTTGTTTCTCACGTGTGTTTGTGTTTGTCACGCAGTGGGCATTAAGATTTTAGGGGCGCAGTTTATTTCTAAAATAAGATTATTCTCAGTTGTTGCAGCTGGCGGAATGACATATGAAAAAAATACCGGTAACGAATATAGCATACCGCTACATATATGAATACCGGTATATAGTTTTTTTCCGGTATACCTCCCAGCCCTACCAATATGAGACGCAATCTACGCAAAAAGGAGGTACAGTTCTCTCTGCGTTTTCCAGCTCAGCTCCGGTTTGACTATGGTGGAAAGAAGCTACAGTTTGACTGTCCAAATAAAGCCCAGAGATGGTTTGACGACAATTTATTGTCCAAATGAGTGATATCTGTGCGTGGGTGAGGTGATGTTTGTTTGTATTCGGCCTGTGAAACAGTTTTTTTTGTATTATTACTTTGACAGGCTTTTTAGCATAACATTCGCCAACTAGGGCTGGCTTATTAGCAAATCACAACTGGCTAGTTCAGCACTGCCTGCCATGTTGGGATGACGCTGCTGAGTTTCTGTCCATTGTCAAAGGCTCTCATTGGCTATTGGCGTTCGTGTGACATAAGGCTATTGGTTTACTGAAAAAAGCTTTCTTAATGTTAATATGTAGTTTAAGATCTGTCACAGGGTAAGATGGTTCATTTAAAGTTGAATTAATGTTATATGCTCTGACTTTTTTATTTTCTTTCCTTTTTCAATTGTTTGCTTGTTGCTAATTGATGGGAGAAAGAAGCCTACACTAGTCTGTGGGTCTATGCTTCCCTCTGAGCGCGCACTATGCTTTAAGTTCTGACGATTACAAGCAACTGTTTAGTAGTTGTGTTCTGATTGATTGCAATGTTTAGGTGTGTTTTTACAATAACTATTATTCTCACTGGGTAATTTTTCATGTTTTCTACATTGTGGAGCCTCTCTGACCTTGAGCGGTAATCTGTTAAGGAAGAGAAGTCAAAAGTCAAAGTCAAAGTTGTTTATTTGTCATAAAATTGGTGGAATGCAGGTGGGATTAACCTGCAGTTTCCCTTATTTGGGAAGGGAAATTTAAGGTTTGGTGAGGGAGGGGAGGGAAGGGAGGTGTGGGAAAAGGTCCTGTCTGTCTTTTTACATGTTTGTTTTTTTCCTTTTTCTTCTTTCTTTTACTAAATTTTTACTTT
Organism: Umbra pygmaea; assembly: GCA_016801145.1. Lineage (NCBI taxonomy): Eukaryota > Metazoa > Chordata > Actinopteri > Esociformes > Umbridae > Umbra > Umbra pygmaea. The sequence continues at coordinate 9,942 of JACXGM010016901.1, forward strand.
ATGTATTTACCCATTGTGGTTGATCTGCCCATACAGTCACTCAATTTGGTTTGTGCACTGTCCTAATGGCTGTAATGTTATAGAGTATTTTTCCTTTCTTTTTTCTCTTCACTTTCAAATGCAACCTTATCTAAGCCATGGCTGATAAATATAGAAATGGTTCCTCCTTAAGATTTCTAAGCTGGAATTTAAAAGGGGGAAATAGTCCTATTAAGTCCTATTATCATCTGAAGCAGCTGAGGGTTGATGTGGCTTTCCTTCAGGAGACCCATCTGCGCATTAAGGATCAATTTAGACTTAAACCCAGATGGGCTGGTCAGTATTTTCATTCTAATTTTGATTCCAGAGCTAGAGGAGTAGCTATCCTATTTCAGAAAAAAATAAACTTCTCCTTAGATAAGGTTCTTTCTGATAGGGCTGGAAGTTATCTGATGGTTGTGGGCTTACTTGACTATACACCTGTTATTTTAGTAAATGTTTACACTCCTAATTTTGATAGTGTAGAATTCGCTAATAATTTATTGATGCAGATCCCAGCCTTAAAGACACCTTTATTGATATTAGGCAGGGATTTAAATTGTGTCATGGACCCTGCACTGGACCGGTCCAGGTCACGTACGAGTGTTCCCTCTGCCATGTCTAAATATTTTTCTGATTTTATGGCCCAGCATGGATGTGTTGATCCCTGGAGATTTCATAACCCTCAATCCAGAGAATATCAATTTTTTTCCCAGGTCCACCATACATATTCCCGCATTGATTATTTTTTGTAGATGGCTCTCTAATCCCAAGGGTAAAAAACTCTGAATATCTGCCCATCGTCATTTCTGATCCCGCCCCCTTGGCCCTTGACATAATAATTTCTTCCCATTGTAAAAGCCGCCCCCCTTGGAGACTCAATTCTACTTCTTTCTGATCCAGTCTTTTGTGACTTCATCTCTACACCTATTGATGATTTCCTTAGTTTGAACAAAACAGATGAAATATCTTACTCCTTACTATGGGAGACACTCAAAGCTTATCTCAGAGGGCAGATTATTTCTAAGTTATTGCATCAAACTAAAATTAGGAGAACTAGACAGGAGGAGCTTTCCAATGATATTCTCAGCCTTGACCAATATGCTCTGTCTCCTTCTCCTGAACTCTATAAACAACGCCTTGACCTTCAGGCAGAGTTTGATCTTTTATCCACAGGCACAGCTGAGCGGTTATTACTACGTTCTCGTGTCACGTACTATGAGTATGGTGAAAAAGCCAGTCGCCTTTTGGCTCATCAGCTAAAACGTCATGCAGCTGGGCGATCTATATCTCAAATCGAGTGCCCCTCTGGATCTCTTACAATTGACCCTTTGGAGATCAACTCTGTTTTTAAAACCTATTACTCCTTACTTTACACTTCAGAGTCCCCAGATAATTCTGACTTAATGGTAGAATTTCTGGATAACTTGGAGACATGCACAATTGAATCCCCACTGGCTGAGCAAATTGATGCTCCGGTGACATTTAATGAGATCATATGCTCTATCAAGTCTTTACAGTCAGGGAAAGCCCCTGGCCCCGATGGCTTTCTCCCTGAATTTTACAAAAGATTTCATGACAAACTGTCCCCACTGCTATTGTCTGTGTTTGAGTAGTCACTGAAGCTGGGCTCACTTCCCTTCACACTGAGACAAGACTTAATATCCCTTCTACTAAAAGAAGGGAAGGATCCCACTGCATGTGGTTCATACAGGCCCCTTAGCCTTCTCAATGCTGATGTTAAGGTTTTGGCAAAGTTAGTGGCATCTCGCATAGAGGGTGTTCTGCCCAGCATAATATCGGAGAAACAGACTGGCTTCATAAAACTTTCGTCATTCATTTTTCAACATTCAAACCCTGTTTAATATAATTTATTCCAAAGACATAAATAGACACCCTGAAGTAGTAATTTCATTGGATGCCAAGAAATCTTTTGATAGAGTTGAATGGGAGTATCTTTTTGCTACATTGAGCAAATTTGGCTTTGGAGATGCATTCATATCTTGGATACACCTCTTGTACTATGTATGAAAGTTTCATTTTTATCATTACATTATGGAAAATAATGAACTTTATCACAATATGCTAATTTTTTTAGAAGGACCTGTATACATCTACTCTAGCCTCTATCAACACTAATAACTTCAATTCTGACTATATCACTCTGTCCCGTGGAACTCGCCAGGGTTGTCCACTTTCCCCTTTGCTGTTTGCTATAGCTATTGAGCCTCTCTCAATTGCACTCAGAACCTCACCCTCACTTGTAGGGATAACCCATAGGGGATCAGAACACAGACTTGTATGCTGACGACTTGCTTTTGTATGTAACCGATCCTGTCTCACACTTGCCTAAGATCTTGTCTTTATTGGAAACTTTCGGCTCCGTCTCTGGGTACAAGCGGAACCTGCAAAAAAGTGTATGTATGCCTTTAAACACATCAGCGCTTCCACTTCAACAGTCTGATTTGCCATTCCAAATGAATCGTCTTGGTTTCAAATATTTAGGAGTTAATGTTACTCGCTCACTGTCTTCCTTATTACAGGCAAACTTCACTCCTTTTCTTTCCCATATGAAGACTGCACTTCAGAAATGGCGGAGCTTACCCATGTCTATGCTTGGAAGAGTCAATGCTGTTAAAATTAATATATTGCCAACATTTCTTTACTTATTTCAATCCATCCCGCTATTTATACAAATCATATTTTAAATATATTGTTCAGGCTCTCATCTCTTTTATATGAGCAGGGAAGACTCCCAGAGTTAGGAAATCCCTGCTGCAGCAATGTACACTCAGCGGAGGGGTATCTTTGCCTAATTTTATGTAATACTACTGGGCAGCCAATATCCAGAAGTTTTTGTACTGGTTAGATGCCCCGCAAACTTTGTGGTTCCAACTTGAGGCTGGGTCATGTATGTCGTCCTCTCTCCCTGCTCTCTTGTTTTCTTCCATCCCCTTATCGCCTTCTCGCTACACAGACAATCCTGTTGTCTGTAACTCTCTTAAAATATGGTATCAATTCAGGCGTCACTTTCAGTCATGTTCTGCCTCTGCTTTGATGCCGATCTGCAGTAATCATCTCTTTCCTTCTTCTCAGGTGGATCCCGTCTTTCGTCTCTGGGAGAAAAATGGCATAGTGAGCTTCAGTGACCTATTCGTAGGCAATGTATTTGCCAGCTTCTCAGACTTATCCACCTCCCACAACTTACCCTTAACTCACTTATTCAGGTATTTCCAGGCTAGGCACTTTGTCCCCAGCACCTTTCCTGACTTTCCCTCCCCACCCCCACGGCAACCATGAGAAGAGTTATTTCGACATAAACCACATCTAAAATCTCTAATTTCAAAATTGTATCAAAGTATTTTGTCATTTAATATGCAGACTAGCTCTAAAACGGAGATGATTTTTGGGAGAGAGCCATCAAGAGGATACGTACCTCTTCGTCATGTGCTCGCCTTAGTCTTATCCAGTTTAAAGTTGTACAGAGACTGCATTTCTCACAATCTAAATTGTCAAAAATATTCCCAGAGGTTGATGACACCTGTGTCAAATGTGGAGCAACTCCCTGTCATCTTAGCCATATGTTTGCCCTTTGTCCCAAACTTGATCATTTTTGAACTCTATCTTCAATATCCTTTCAGACATTCTTTAAGTCCAATTAGAACCATGCTCCCTACTCGCTATTTTTGGTACTACAACAGTCCCACAGCTCCTGAATAAATGGCAAGCAGATGCAGAGGGAATACTGACAACTTTTTTAAATGCTGGAACCCTTTTATTACTTACTTTAAAAAGTTACAAACACTTCCTTATTTTTATTTATTCGATTTATTTATTTATTTACTTTTTGATGCTCACTTGATTTGGTTTCTTGGTTGATGTGCGTGTGTGTGCGTGATTTGTGTGGGACCTACCTTGGGGGATGGGTGTTGTGGGATTGGGGGTGGTGTGGGCTTGAGAGGGGGATTCATTCCGATGTAAAATGTTTTGAAATTATTATTTGATATTAAAAAACGTTGAACAAAAAAATAGCAACAGCGCCCAAGGCACTCTCACAATGTCACTTGCGTTGTGCATTTGATACTTGCGTTTTAGATCGTTAAAATAGGGCCCAATATGTTTAAACCAAACTATTGTATATTATTGCTCTTCAATAAAACAAAACTATTTCTTATCCAATTTCTCGATTAATCGATGGAATAATCAGTAGAATAGTCAATTACTTAAATAATCGATAGCTGCAGCACTAAGGAAATGTTTTGTTGTAATTAGTGGGACAAGTAAATGTTTTTGCTTTCAACCATCTCTAGCCAAGAAGATGAGTACATCTGTGTGTTAGGTCATTTGAGTTTCGACACTGAAAACGACCAAAGAGTTCTGGTAAAAACAGCCAGGCCCAGACCAACCTATCACACAAGCAGAGGTGGAAAGAGTACAAAAATATTCCACTTAAGTAAAAGTATTGTTACTTTGTTGAACTTTTACTTAAGTACAAGTAAAATTACTTGTATAAAAATCTACTCAAGTAAAAGTAAAAAGTAGCTCATTTAAAATGTACTCTGAGTAAAAGTTACTTAGTTAATTTTTTAACCTCCAAAAATAACATTTATATTGATTTAATATCTTATTCATACTTATTATAGACCTGTTTGTTAGACAGGTACTTGTTATATTATATCACACTCTTTTGTGATTTGATGAGGGAACAAAGTAATGTTGGGCTTTCAATTTTATTTTGTTTGACAGATACTTTGCCTAAGCAATGGCGCAAAACAACGTTAGAGACCTTTTATGTTAAAATAAGACGTTTTTAGAATGTTTGCGCTTCATTATTTTAATTAGACTATGACGGTTGTCTTTTTGTGTACATGCATTTTTGATGGGATTGGATTAGAGGATGCAGTGTTCTTTCTTATAGTCTGGATTTTACCCTTGAAGTGCTTGTCATGCTGCACAGTTCATCTGTGACATGTCAATTATCTCATCAGGGGTGGACATTTGAATATTCAGAACATTGATATCCAGATAAATGACCTTATATTGTGTTTTATATCCATATCCATATAATAATTACTGTGTACTATTTTATTTACAGAGTCAATCAGGATTGTGCTTCTGGGTAAAAGTGACGATAAGAAGAAAACTGTGAGCAAGATGATCCTACAGAAAGAGGCTTTTAAAAGAACTGTTAGTTCATTGGTCTCTTATCATCAGACGTGTGATTCAGCCAGTGGGAAGATGAATGGCCAGTCTGTTACTGTAATAAAGACTCCAGATGTATTTTCTATGACTGCGGTGTCCCTGATGCAGATGGTGGAGAAATGTAAATCCCTGTCTGCTCCTGGACCTCATGTGATTCTTCTGGTGTTTAAGCCTGAAGAGTTCACAGAGAATATAAGCGCATTGAAGTGGATCCTGAGCCTTTTTGGTAAAGAAGCCTTTCAGCACTCAATGGTGGTTACTGACAAGGGAAAGACAGGAAATGCTCATCTGAATCATTTGATACAACAATGTAGAGGAAGACATCACAAATTGTCCACACCCGGAAGTGATGACACACATTTAACAGAAAAAATAGAAAAGATGGTGAGGGAGAATGAATGGAGGTATCTTACAAACAATGAGGAGATGACATATTTATCCATGACACAAAAGTCTCATAGACTAAATTTGGTTCTGTTTGGAGCTGGGAAGACTTCTGTAGCCAACGCCATACTGGGTCAGAGAGAGTCCATCTCCTCCTCAGTGTGTGTGAAGAGAGAAGGAGTGGTGTGTGGTCATCTGGTCACCATCGTTGAGATGCCTGCTCTACATGGAACACAACTCACACAAGAGGAAGTGATGCAGGAGACTTTCCGCTGTGTCTCTCTCTGTGACCCTGGAGTTCATGCGTTCCTCCTGGTTGTACCTGTGGGTCCACTCACTGATGAAGACAAAGCAGAGATGGAGACCTTCCAGAACATACTGGGACCACAAGTCAATGACTTTTCCATGGTCCTGTTTAGACAGGATTACATTACAGTTGATAAAACAGCAGTTGACTTCGTGGAACAAAATGCAGACACAAAGCAGCTGATTCAGACATGCAGAGGGAAGTATAAAGTTATTGATACTTCAAAGATTGAGAATAACAAGCAGGCAACAGATCTGGTAGCAGATATTGTTAAAATGATGGATATAAACCAAACTTGCTACACTCCCTTTATACATGTGAAGGCAAAAAACAGAACAATCATAGATTTGGAGAAGAAAATCACCAACATGTTACAAGGTGAGTTACAACTACAGAAATAAATGTATATCTCTAAATGACCTAAATTTTTTATATTTTATATAATTTTCCAAAATTAAGAAATATTAGTTCAATTGTTAATATTGATATATTATGCAATTTTATATACATTTTGGCATCAATACACCTTCTTTATAATAGAAATAATACCTATTAGGTTTATTGATGAAAAACCATCGTATTCCATAAAATATTATGTAAGTGGTGGTAGACCTTATTTCGCATAAGCAATTTCAACTTACAGAGTAACTCTTACCTCGATTTCCGCTTTTATCTGCCCCTTTAAACATTTAAAACATGCTTGATTTGCCAAGAAAGCAATGTAAACATTGAATTTGGCATTGGAACAAATGTTTACACTGCACTACAAGAACATGCATAATTTCTGTGGCTTTTCATCTGACAATATTAATTAATATTCACTGGCCAGATTTTTTTCAACTCCTGCCACCAACTGCTTCCATAGAAACCTTTAAGGAAGTACCACCCCACACATATCAAAGGGAGTGTACATTAAATAGGATTCCTCCATTGAGTGACATTAAAACACCTTCTTTAAGGTGCTCCTACTAGTGACGGGCATTCAAGGCTTCATTGCTGTTCTACAAGCAGCAGGATCAAGTTGTCAACACAAACTCAAAATTGGCTTTTCTAAATAAAAGCTATAAATGATTTTTGACACATTGCAATGCATTTAAGAAATGTAATGACAGACATTCAAGACTTAATTTCCTTCCTTCTAGCAGCAATATATTGTGCTGGCAGCAGTTAGATTAATTATTTCCAAATAAAAGTATTTTTTTAAATGCATTGCAATATGTCAAATATCAGTGACAGCATTTATTTAGCAGTAAATTGAAGTAAATTCTAAAAAGTTCCAAAAACATTGCTGCATGGCTGAAATCTGCAAAAGTGCACATGGACGTGGTATTGGCAGTGTTGGGTAAAGTTACTTTTACGATTACTTTTCAGTTACTGGTTGAGTTCACAAGTTTTGGGTCGTCCCTAATTAAGACAAAATGATCAGGTAAATGGAGTTCATATCTTAACTGAGCTATAAAACAAATAGAAAGAGTAAAGAAAATATCAATCATGGTCACCAGTAAGATATGAACTCCATTTTCCTGATCATTTCGTCTTTACACAACACTGGCTAATTCAGTGGCGGCACCAGAGTATTTTTTTGGCTAAACTACGGGGGGGGCTAATCCACACAGTTGTGGGGCTCAAATCAATGTCTGAATTTCAATGTGAATTCATACACAATAGAATAGAGCATAACACCCTTCTCAGTAGCAAGAAAAACGACGCTGGACTGACTCTTTTTTTCACACGCAAATTACATCAAGAGCAACAGACGTGGAAAGTCACTACTACTGAGTTTAGGCAATAGTCTATTCACGCTATTTCAACTTGTTCATTTTGTCTGGCAAACCAGTCCACTACACAGTACACACCCAATAGGGGTGGGCAGGTCGATCCAAAAATATCAACTGTACATCTCAGAATTTCTCCCAAATTACGTTCTCAGGAAACTGTTTTGAAAACTTGAATTACGTTATATGCCAACATATTTAGGGTGTTTTTACATTTCAGCTGCACGTTTTGCCATTAGGCTATATTCATACCTCTATTACGTTGCCCCTGCACATTTCGTTTAGCGGATTAATGCGAGAACATTCCACACATTTCATAGATTCCATAGTGTTCAAAATTGTATTGCAACATTCACAGTTAAGGTTAGGCATGAGAATACTAATGGTTAAGGTTAGATATGACATTACTGAGGTTAAGATTAGGATTAAGGTTAGGGTTAACATTATAATAAAAACAGACAATTGCCTGTCTGCATCAAGCAGCAATGTAAAACAAAACACACACAAAGGGCCCTACCTTGCACCCGGCGCAACAGAGCGAAAAGCCCAAACGCAAGTGTCTTTGCTAGTTTAAGACTGACGCAGTTGTCAATTTCCCATCTGGCGCCCACAGTGTTTAAATAGCAAATGCACTTGCGCCCATTTTTGCGCCCATGGGTGTGCTGGTCTAACAAGGAGGTGTGTTCAGGATAATTCTGGGTGTATTGCTATCTTGAGGCATCGGAAAATGATGGGCGCCATTGACCAACAAAAACCTGGTCTAAAGTCAATGGCGCAACATGTCATTGTTATTTTAACTGCAAATTAGTCAAATGCACCTATAGGCATAATGCGTGCACACTATGATTGTTGCACACACACAGGGAAGCGCAGCAGCACACGGACATGCAAAAGATTACAAATAAAAATAATAGCAATGAGCGAAAGGTACAAATGCGCCTGGCTCTTAAAGGGAGTGGGAGATGAATCTCTGATTGGTTTATTGCATGTTACGCCCAAAACACACCTCTGAATTAATGATGACACTTAGTACAACCTTTTTAGACCCTTTTATCTGCTGTAAAACTAGCAAAAGTGGATTTGGACACACCCAAAGCGATTTGGACACACTGGATTTGGACACACTTGTGCCATGCACTTCACGCTGTAACGAACAGGCTTGGACCAAGTTAGACAATAATATATAGTTTAATGAAATATCCGAAATAGAACACCATAGGCAGTATACAGTTCCAGGGGCAGGCTATGTTATTTTCCAGAGCAGGTAGTCGGACGGGCAGGGAAAGACATAGGCAGGGTACTCGTACAGGCTGGGCAAGACAGGGCTTCGGGTAGTCAGACAGGCAATGATCGGTACACGTAGAGGGTTTTCAGACAGGCAGGATCCAACACAGGAAATCGGGAACTCAGACCAGCGGTTTTCTTGACTATGAAAAACAACAGAGCAAAAGTACCAGGGGAATATCCAAAACTCGATGTCAGAGATTATATATATATATATCAGGTCAGACCAGAGAAACGGGAAACACGAATACGCTCAGTATAATGCAGTTACTCACAATACCTCACAAAGAGGCATTGTGGTGAGGAAGCTTATATACAGACCAAGACAACAGGTGTCAGTATTCAGGTGATTGGGATCTCCTATTGTGGATGCGTTCATGGAGTATGGGAAATGGAGTCGTGCCAGTAGAGGACTGATGTTGCAGGGCAGTGCTTGAACCAGAGGACGTCACAGAACCCCCCCCTCCACGGGAGGCTCCAGACGACCTTCCCAGCCGAACAGACGGACGACCCCTGGGACGAGGAGCAGGATCAGCAGGATGCGCCAGGTGAAAGGCAGCGACGAGGTCCGGATCCAGAACGTCGGCAGCAGGGACCCAAGACCGTTCCTCCGGACCGTAACCCTCCCAATCCACCAAGTACTGCAACGCCCCCGGCGCCACCGGGAGGAAACCAGGTCCCTAACCCGGTAAGCAGGAGCGCCGCCAACATCAAACGGAGGAGGAGGGACCCTCGAAGCCACAGGCGGGTGAAGAGGACTGTAACGCACCGGCTTAAGCAGGGAGACGTGAAAGGCAGAGGCTTGGCGATACCGGCGAGGCAGCTGCAACCGGTAGGTGACAGGATTAAGGCGATGTGTTATCTTAAAAGGACCAACATACCTCTGGGTAAGCTTCTTGCAGGCGTGGGGGTTACGGAAGTCCCAGGATGCCGCCTCCTATCGGCCTTAGTCTTCTGGATACCGGAAGCCCTCACCAGATGTCGATGGGCGGAGTCCCACACCCTGGCACTGGCGGTGAACCACCGTTCCACGGCGTCAACGGGGACGGGGTCCGTATCCCAAGGGAACAGTGAAGGCTGGTACCCTAGGACACATTGAAAAGGCGTCATACCCAGAGAGGACTGAACCAGAGAGTTCTGTGCATACTCAACCCAGGCCAGGTACTTGCTCCAGTCGTTGGGCCGGTTGGCGCACTGCTGACGTAAAA